>QUSF01000032.1:748184-843244 GCA_003676055.1 Chloebia gouldiae | reverse complement strand
CTCTTGCTGTGAGTGCGGGTGAGCTGTGCTCTCCAAAGAGCCAAGTGCATTTCTGAGATGAAGGAAGCAAACAGAAAACATCCGCTCTCTGTATAATAGAGAAAGCTTTCTCTTTTGTTCCCTGCTTTTTATCAAGTATCTGCTGCCATTATTGTTACTCACTGGGTTATTACCTCCGAGTGGCTACTTCCACCAGCACAAGCTGGTTTATTGTCTGCTCAGAGCAATTATGGATTGGGATAATTCCTGCCATGCTGTTTCATTGTGGAAGGATCTGCTATGTTCCATGGCCAAGGTAACTTGAGGTGATTTGGGCTGCTGAGTTACCCATCAAGTTAATTAGGAGTGGGTGACTGGTGCCTCACTGTATGCTGGGACAGAAGAAGCAGCAGAAGCTGAACCCAGACAACTTCTCAATATTCAAAGGAAAGTTTGTTCAGTGGAGCAGACACCAGGTTAGGTTTTTTCCTAGGAATAATTCATCTTTATTTGCTGGTTGACAAAATGTTGGCCAATGCATCCTCCCTCCAAGGGTGTGGGACCCCACTGCTCTGTGTGTGCAGAGCACAGGGGTGTCCCTGCAGGAGGACTTGCAGTCTGGTGGAAGACACTCGCTGTCTGCCTCATTGCTCATCTATGAGGCCATGTATTTCCTCATCCTGTACAGCAGAGAAGAGGAGGAAACTGTTCCTTGGTCTGGGCAGGATTCCCCCTTGGGAACTGCCTCACCTGGCTGGTTGGAGAGGCAGAATGCAATGAAAATGCTTCTCTGAAGTCTGCAATCCAGACCTTGTGCTGGGCCTCATGCATCTGTGCAGATCAGAGCCCCAGTGCTGTCGTGCTGCCTCTTTGAACTGGGGGGAGTTTCACCCCAGGCAGGAACACCTGGATTCATGGCAGAGGGCTCAGCCTGCAGGTTGCAAAAGTACCTGGTTATTTTCATTTCTTTGATACCTGATCTACTATCAAAACAACTTATTTCTTTCTCTTTTACTTCCTAGGAATCCAAACAAATTTGCCACTGGCAAGAACATTTATTGGTGAGGCACTGCCAAATCCCCCAAGCTATCCATGCACAAAGGGGTTGGGTCATCCCTCGTGCAGCCCCCACAGCTGCAGCAGGGCTTGGCACAGCGTTTCTGCTGAAGATGTGAAGGTTTGGTCCTGCAGGAGCAGCTGCATGGGTTTGTAATGCAGGCGCTCAGGTTAGTAACAATGTGTCTATATATTCACTTTGTAATAAATAAACACAAAAGTGTGACACTTTTAATCCCTTGCTAAGGCAGTGACACATGCATTTTTCCCACAGTTAGTAACCTGTGGATTAGGAAGCCATGGTTTTTATTTATTTTTAATAGCACACCATGAGGACAGATTAGCATGAAACTATAATGCCATCACATGGTCTCCAAATCCTCTGTGCCAAGACCCCATCCAGGTTCAGCACAAGCAGCAATGAGCTTTTCAAAGGAGGCTTGGTGATAAGAAGTACTTTTTCTTGCTGTCTTAGAAACTCTAACAAACAAGGTTAAATTTCTAGAGTTGTATGTGTGCAGAGAACATTTTGAAATTACATTGTTCAGTTATTTACTCCACTTTTAAGCTTGTCTGGCCTGCACTTGACACAGAGCAGTCTTGCTGGATCCTCTCACCAGAGCGCTCTCAGGTTTGATGCTCAGCTCACACCCTGGGCCAGGTCAACATTTGCCCATTTCCCAGTATTTTCTTGAGCAGAGCATAGCTTCACACTTACTTTGCTATTCAATTTTGGCCCATCTGAGTTCTCAGATATCCCTTCTGCAAGAAATTGATGGCTCAAACTGATCAGAAAAGACACACTCCTGTCCTTCCACAGGCTGGACCCTGGCAAATGCCATTTGGGAGTCAGGACACAGTAGAAAGCCACCTCCCTTCTGCTCCTCTGCTGTGCCCCTGGTTCAATAGTCTCTAAGGGTCTGGAAATCCATCCTGAAGTTTCAAAAAAATCTTCCTGGTGTTCTCCCTTATTGGTCTGAGTTCCCAGAGCCAAGGGACATGGTGTTTTCCCTCAGCATTTGGGGTCTGGAGGACAGCTCAGCCTTGCCTCATGGCGGGGCAGAGAGCAGGCAGGACTGTGGCTCTGCTGCTGTCCCTGCTGCCTCTTTCCCCATCAGCCATGTGAGACAAGTTCCCCTTTTCTGCTCTAAGCACTGCCTGGATCAAGGTTTCACAGCTACTCTGACCATTCCGGAGTGCACCAAGGCAGGACTGATTTTCTCCAGAGGTAACACAGTGCCTTAGTGGATCATGAGATTCCAGGATGACTTGGGAGACACGTGGAAGCCAACATCCACCTGCCAGCTGTGGATGGGCTCCCTCTGCTTTGAGGCAGTAACATCTCAGGTCCAGACCAGCACCCAGGAGTGGCACCTTGGCAGTGAACTTGAGGAGATCTCCAGCAGATGGAAGATAGTGGAAGTCTCCAGAGACTTTTCCTACATAAGGTTGTTGTCTTACATCTCTTTGCCCTCATATTTTTGGCTCCTGGCCTGCCTGCTCAGCTTCTTTGCCTTGCCCCCAGCTCCTGAAGCAGCCCCAGGGCTGGGCACACTGCCTGCAGGTACCTCCTGAGTGCCCATCTGTATTCATGGAAATAATCCTATCAGGATCTGATGGCATTTGTAAATATTTGCATTTTGTAAGGAAATACCCTGTTTAAACATAGTTGATATTAATTCCATCTTCTTTGCATTCTCCCACATCCTTGAGCTCCGTTCACCAGCCCTGGCCCCTGAGACAGCTCTGTTGAAAGCAAATATGTCAGTCTGCACCGCACAGGGAATATTTTAAGGCTCTGAAAACAAAGTTTTGTATAGCAAAGCTGCCAAAAGTGTAACCACTGCCACGCTAAAATATCCTCTGCCTCCTACATTTGTAACGTGGGAGTCTTTTATATCCTCTTTACTGTTGCTGAACCATACATTTGTATTGGCAGCAGATGTATATAGACTGGAACCTATTTCAGTGTCATGCAAAAGAGCTCTTAGGTTAAAAGATACATTACAGCGTACTGGAAAGCTTGAAATTAACTTTGTGATGATGCCATACGAAGATAAAGAACCAGCAATTTTATTGAATTACGATTTTATCCATATGGGCTGAAGATTTGAACTGTATTAACATCTCCAAAGGTCTCCAGTTGCCCAATTAACTATTGAGGTCTTAGGCAACTAGTTTGAGACAGAAAAAATTTAACTGTTTCCAGACAGTTAAAAGACTGTCCAGAAAAGCACTGCTCCCTTCTACACTGAATAGGACTTACCCAAGAAGAAGGCAGCCAAACACAGCCCCTGCTCCAGCCCTGTCTGGGCAGTGTGAGGGATGCAGGGAGGGCACAGACTTCCTTGGCTCTCAGACACAGTGGCAGGAAAGACTCAGTTGGTCCCTGCTGTGGATATTATTAATAGCAAACCCATCAGTGTCAGAACCTCAGTGGTCAAACTCCTCTGCAGTGCTAACAGACCTCTGGAGATTTAAGCAGCAGAGCCAAAGGTGTCCTTGGACAGCCCGGAATTTCCTTGGGTATCTGGCAGTGGTAGACAAAGGGTTAAAGATGGAAAAACACATATAGGTTTAAGGGAAGATTGAAGGACTTTCTTTTCTAGATATATGTTTTTTGCTTCACGTCTTAGCTCATGGCACAGCGTCCCCCACCTCTAATCACACCTTACAACTGCAGTTTAAATCAGAACCCACAAGGCTGGACCCGTTGGATCCAGTTTCTATTAAGCCATTTGAGCTGTGACTGAGCAGACTTGCTGTCACCAAGCCAGTCCCCTGCCTGTGCCTCCACATCAGGAAGCTCCCGCGGCAGCTGCTCGGGGCAGGGGAATCCACAAAATCCTGGATCAGGAAACATCCCCTGCACTGGCCCTCCTCTCCCCTGGCTGGTGAAGGATGGACCAGCATGGGAAGAGGCTCTTGCTGGGTTGTGGAACACACCTGAAAAACTTTGTCCATTTCATAGGTCCACAAGGAAAAAAAAAAAAACAAACAAAAAATGGTCACAAGTTAAAGCAAAATCCCGTTTTTTGTCCCTCCCTGTAATTTGTTGGGTCATTCATCCCCTGAAGAGGCTGCTGGTGGTTTTGCTGGGAAGGGCAGTGCCCAGGCACGGGCGGGTGTGCAGTGGCAAAGGATGAGATCCCACCTTCTCCATGGGGCATCACTTGTCCAACAGGCCATGGGCTGCAGCCACAGCTGATAACATTGCCTGGGACCCGTTCTGCTCCCTGCTGGTGCCAGTGAGGGAGCTGCTCTCCTGATTTTATAGACCTCAAAAGAAAGTCACTGTTTGTTCCCTAACATGGCACACCTGTCAGAGTCCAGGACATCCCCCTGGCTGCCCTGGCTGTCTCGAGACCCTGGCAGGGGTCTCAGAGACCCTGGCAAGAAGTCAAAAACATCTGTAGCTTCAATTTTAGCCTGTGGAAAGCTGTCAACTCTGAATGAGGAATTACAAGACACAAGGGTTTTAGTAGCGTGATATTTGAACTAACACAGGGTGGAAAAGTAGAATATTGGGATTTTTAGAACGGGGTTCAAGGGGGACCAGATGGAGGGATTTGGGCATGTCCTGACCTTCTTCTTGTTCTTGTTGTCCTCCATGTCTTGCTGTGATAGTGACACTTTTATTTTGGTTTAAGGTAGGGACACACTGTCCAACATAGATCTTAGGTATTGGTATGGGAACTGTAAGCATGGTACACATAGGTTTGAGTATATAATGTGGGAGCTGCCCAGGAATTGAGGCCAGACTGCTATGGCTTCTGTAGTAGGCAGACCATGGCAGGTCAGAGAGAAAATATTATGGATGAGAGAAGAAATAAACAACCTTGAAAACACAATCAGAAGCATTCCAACACTCTTCATTTTACTGCGTTCGGGCTAGGGAAGCAAAGATCTCTTTTGGATGTCTCTTGGGGTCACCCTGACCTCAGGAACCCCAAGAGAAATCCACACACACCCAGTGATGCACACGAGGATATGGAGAAAACAGTCCCCAGCACAATCCCAGCCACCTCTGCCCTGCCCATGGCTGCTCTGGGAACCCTGCAACACAGGCCAGAAGGATGGAGGGGAGCAATGCCTTGGCATCACTGGGCTCTGCTTTAACTCCTACTTGCAGCCATTTTGAATGCTGAATAAAGGAGGAAAAATAACATGAGGCACAAAAATCCAAGCCAGTCTCAGAAGTCAGATGTGTTTGAAAATGGAATTGCAGCTGTGACAGGGAAGGAGTGTATTCACTAGCACTTCCTGCCTTCTAAACCAGTCACTAAAAAGCAGTCTAAAAAGCACTGGTTTGGGTTGGAAGTTTGTTTGGGTGAAATTATTGAGGAGGGAATTGGAATTATTAATGTTTTTTTTTTCTTTCCCTTCATATGTCACTGAACTGCACAAGACAGCTGCAGACTCAAACTGTGAATCCCTACTACCAGACTCTGAGCTTCTGAAGCTGATTTTACCACTTCAGTAATAAGGGAAAATTATGTAGATTGGTGGCAAAAGAGTTATATGGTGAGTGGAGAGCAAAACATCTCCAGAGCCACGTTACTGCTTCAGACACGGCTGCAGCAGGCGACGGCGCCCGGCTCTCCCAGCACAAACAGCTACAATGAATGACCCAAGAGGCCCTGGTAAAAATTAATTGAGTTAATTAATTGAGCATCTGTGGCATGGTTATTTTCTCTGCGTGTCCTGGCTCTTAGTCCTCATTTCTGGGGGGAGGAAGTGCCATTGAACCAATTTATTGGCAGTGCTGGTTCTCTGAGGCAGAGGTTGTCGCCGTCAGTGTCCTGGAGGCTCTGAGATGCTCATTGCAGGTGCCTGAGCCTCACCTGGGACTGGGCACGGTTTGACCTTGTGGCAAGGTTTTCTATATGCAGAGAACAGGGAGAAGGAAATATTCTGGAGAGTTTCTATGCTATGTTCACTGGAGATGGCATTGCCTTCCCTCCAACTGCTGCGAGCCCAGGATGGGACATGGTGCTGAGGGCACCTGTGTGGGGTAGGCCAGGCTCAGTGCACAATGTGCATCAAAACCCTTTAAAAATTATGTAAACTCAGTTCTTCCATTTCCTTTTGTTATGTGCAGCAGGTCAGGTCCTGCTCTGGAAGTCACTGCATTGTGGATCAGCCACGTAGCTGATGGAAACGCTGCTGCTGGCCTGTGGAAGAGTTTTATTTTTCAGCCAACACATACAGGAAAGAATAAGGCTTTATTTTCTTAGCATCACTTATTGTAGCCTATGTCAAGCTAACAGTGGCTGGGTATTCCTCTGAGGTTGTAAAATAAGTTCATTCATGCTTTCCTTTCTCTCTGTTGTAAGAAAAATCTACTGAGCTTCTCTTAGCTTTTGAGGTGGAGTCCATGGCATGGCACCAGCAGCCAAGCACTGCTCTGGTCAAACATGAGGGCAATGCCCTTTGTGTTCCCTCAGCCACATGGATGCAGAGAAAGGGAAATGTCAGTGGGAGCCTTTTGTGGGCTCCTCCTCACCAAGGGGAGCCTCCCTCCCTCCCTGCTGCCTTTGCTGTAGCTCTGTAGTTTTCACCACAGACAGTGCAGGGAGTAGTGGCCACCTTCCCACTGAGTCAGAGCTGAATCACTGCCCCACACTGAGCACAAGGGGCACCAGGGCTGCTGGAGGTGCTGCTTTGGTGGTGGTGGAAGCTCAGGCTGTATCAGTGTGGGGATGGATGGGGGATGTCACTTGGCACCTAGTGGTGGCCTGTTGTGGTGTGGCACTGAGGTACAGCAGAAGCTGGGGAGGAGATGATAAAGTGACATTTGTGTCTTTGAAAAGAGAGGCAGCCAAAGATTCACCTGACTCCCTGAGAGGGGACTTGGTGGAGGAGTTTGGATGCTATCCCAAAACTGGTGACAGGAGACCAGTGATGGCCATATTGGCAGCATGGCTGTGGGACAAGGACAGCAGCACTGCAAACAGCTTTACCTGCCAGGAGCACAGTGCTTTAGGAAGTATAGCCAAGCATTGGGGAAATCTTGCAGGATTTTCAGGGAAAATGTGGTTGAGCATGTGGCCACCCTGGAGAGCCCCAGGGACAGCAGTTGTGTATCTACAGCTGCAGGAAGAGGTGGGCACACACTGACATGGGACTGGGTCCAGTTACAGTCCAAATGTCAGAACTCAGTACCAACAATGAAATCCTGGTGGCCAGACATAGCTGAAAAGCCGATCTCAGCAAAAATTGGATGAACCCATGGGCAGTGGGACTTTCCAGGTCTGAGGAGATATTTTATCTTGACTCATCTGGGCCTAAGTCATGGGCACATCCCAGTTGCTTTGCTGACAGCAGGTCTGACTAGAGCTGTTTGGCCTGGAGGGGCAGTCCACAAGTAGGAATCACACCCGGGGAGGAGGAAGACACACAGGAAGGGTTGAGGAATGAACAAGAAATCTCTTCTATCCTTTCAGCAGGTTGGGGCCTATTCTTTGGTGTCCAAAAGCAGAGCAGCCTCCTGTCCTTAATTCCTCCCCAGTTCTCCCATCACAGTATGACCAGTATGAATGCCAGCAGCTGGAAGACTGAAATAGCAGCTACCATTGCTTAGGCCTCACTGATTTGTCCTGTGGTTTTTCCATGTCCTTTAATCTCCAGTAAATAATCCCTCACTTCCTTGTGGTCTTTCTAATTCCATGCTCTGTGCTGGTGCTTCCTGTAAACAGCAGAGCTGGTGGCCCATGCGTGGCCACCCCGTGTAATTGAGGCTCTCCCCTGCTGTGCAAAGGGCGTGTGACAGGGCTGTTTGTCAGGCTGGATGGGGCTGTGTCCATGGGCAAAATAATGGAAATGCCAGATTCTCCTCTCCATCGAGCCAGGAGAAGTCAGGGCTGGTTCTGTTGAGGCCATTGGATCATAGAGATGTAAAACCAGCACATGCCAGAACACCAGACACTCAATGAATTGCACCATTTTTTTCTGGCATCATGATTTCTGGCTTCTAGAAATCATGATTGAGCCAATGCTTGAAAGAAAAACTGGGCTAAATTATAGACAATGAGGTCCCTCCAGCACATGTTTGCACTGGTGCAGCAGCTATGTCTCATGCAGAAGTTGTGACCAGACTTTGCTCAGCCCTTAATTGCCACATCTGTGCTTTAAAATTCTGGGTGGAGAACTAAAATAAAAGGAAAAGATTAAGTGTCTGTGCTGAATGAAGGCCATTTCTGATGCTGGATCCTTTGCACTCTTGTAGGTAAGAGGCCACCAGTCCCACCAGTGACAGCAAGGGAGGCTGAGAAGGCATTTTTCTGATCAAAATGCCTTCAGCTGCTCTACAGGGCAGGAGCTGTAAGGTTTATATATCAGATTCCCATCCTCAAACCTAAGAGCATTTATTTTCCCCAGTGAATTTGTGTTAAATAAGTGGTGGATCACAGAGGGTTGTGATAAGAGCTGGGCTGCACTTTTTGGGCAGCACAGGTTTTCCTCCCATCTGAAATCTCCTCTCTCTGGGTTTCTGCTGACCAACTGATCCCTCCACAGATACCTGAGCATCCAACAAATTATTTCTGCAGGGACTTCTATGTTCCCAACAGATCTTGGGCTCTCACCTGTGCCTGTCCTGGCCATCCTTCTGCAGGGGCCATCTGCACATGCCTGGCTGGACGATGACAATGTGAGAGTGTTTTTGGAAGTCCTGGTGCAGTCAAATGGGTGCAATTCTGCCAGCCCTGACAACATTTGCAACTTGCAATGTCATTGCTGAGGTATTTACACAACCATGGGAGGGATCCTCCAACCCTCTACACGTGCTCCTTTCCAGCACAGCTGCTTCCAGGAATCTCCGGGTTTCAATCCACTGGCTATTTCAACAAAGTCCAAATTTATTTATTTATTTTCTTTTCATAAGCTCCCAACAGCCAAGCTGCAACAGCCAAGGGAATCCTGCTCAGTCTTTCAGCATTAATGTCTTAATTATCAGAGCACTGCCTTCTTCCACATGGGGATTGAATGTGTGTGTTGGAACTCCTTGAAGTATTTTCAGAGCTGAAGTGTAAGCAGGGACTGAGTTTGGAGTGGCATTGGAGGTGCTCAAAAAAGTGCTATGAGGTAAAGTCCAGCCTCATTTGATGCCACTTAATGTCTGTCACCTTGTTTAGAATGGGTCAATAGCAAATATACAGCAGACCTGAGTTTTCCTTTAATGCTAATGGCCCAGCTGTATCTCACCTTGGTGCTTTTATCCCAGGAACTGCATGGATCCTGCAGCTGGCTCGTGTGCTGAGTGCCCATCCTACTCCTCATGCTCTGCTGTTGGCTCAGGGAATTCAGGAGGGCTGACGCAAGGCAGCAGGTGGGAAGTTTGGGTTTCTGGCTGCTCACACAGCTCCAGAATGACTGAATGTTTGCAGGAGCAAACCCAGAGCATCCCATGGAGATCAGATGGGGAATATAATTTCCTTGCCCCTTGGAGGACTGGGAATTGCTGGTTTTTTTTCATTGCCACCTTTCCCTTGCAAAGTAGATGCCACATTGTCAGCAGGCTGGGCTGTTTTGGCTGGAGCAGCCTTATGCACAATTAGACTAAAGCAAAACTTCTATGAGCTGTTTGATGGTTCACTGAGCCCTCCCAAAAGTGTCACAGGTGGGGATGAAACTCACCCATCCTGTCTGCATTTCTGCCCGTGCTCCTGGGTCTCCCTGGCCTCGGGCTGACCATGTGCCTCCCCCACTCGGTTTGCTCTCACAATGGGGATGTGAGAAGCCTCCAGAGGAACAGAAAGGCTTTGCCCAGGCAGCAGTAGAAGCCCTTCAAACCTGCAGCCAATAATCGTTGCCTGGAGCTGGTCCCTTTGGCTCCAGGCACTGCTGAATTTGCTGGTGGAGAAAACCACTGCTTTGGATCAAAGCACTGTTAAAGGAGGCTTCACAAAAATGAATAGCTCGTGGTCAAGAAGAGCTGCCAGACTCCTGCTTTCTCAGTAACTAATAAAAGTGCTTTTTAACACAATTAATGTGATGTCCTGCTAAAGACCGAGGGAAATTGGAATTGAGACATTTGTATTTTGACAGACTTTGTGGAAAACTTCAGTTCAGACTGGTAGGAATGAAACCAATAAATTTCTGAAGAAACTTTCTGAATTCAGCCTTCAAGATAATAGATAGGCTGTTCTGACTGTGGATAAATAAACTCTGTTTTTATAAGTGCCCAAAGACCTTCAGGATGACGAAGTGGAACATACTTCAAGTCTCCAAAGATGGGAAGTGGCTTCTGAGTCAAATGCCCTCCCGTGCCAGGGCTCGTATTTTAGACTGAGATCACTCTTTTGTGACTTGTTGACAGGTTTTTTGTTGTACTTTGAAAAAAAAAAAAAAGGAAAAGGAAAACGTCCCAGACTGAAAATAGCAGTGAAACATTCCCCAACTGGCCAACCTGTTCTTCAAGAAAACTTCCCAGGGAACATAAAGCTCCAGCTGCAGCCCCAAAAACACTGGCTAAGAAATGGCACCTTAAGTAATGATTACAGTGGAAAAAACCTATTTTAGGTTACTACAGCCCCTGCCTGAGCATTGCTCATCTCTTTTTTTATGGTGCAGGTGATCACCTACAGAAGGAAGATTTGGTTCCCACCAGGAAATGCTTAGAGGGTGGATTCTGATCATGGGAAACGTAACTCACTCCCTTTTTGCTTCCCCCTCTCATGAAGAACAGCCCTCCTTGAAATTCCTGCACTCTCTGGCAGCTATCCCAAAGACAGGTGGTAAAAGGCTGGATCAGAGCTCATGGCATTCTGGAAAATCAGGGCAGGTCTCTGCATCTGTGCAAGGCCAGGGCTGCACTCTGCAAACAAAACCAGAGATGCAAGCAGGGCCATGGGTGATGAGCAACACAGAACCCTTAGCACCAAGCCTTGCTTGCTCTGTCCTCCTGTGTAGCTGCCTGCTGATGGGAACTGGTGGATGCCTTGGCCAGCAAGATATGCTTTATTTGAAACAAAGATAGTCAGTGGTGAAGGAAAAAAGAGACATCACATATACAGAGTGGAGCCCAAACCAGGCTGATGGGCTCTAAATGGGTTCCTGCAGTGGCCACAGGATGGTCCTGACACAGTGGTGGGACACCAGAGCAACGTGCCTTGGGATAAAATACCAGTGCAATGGCCAAGGAGCTGAGGCTCAGAGAAGAGGCACCAGCACATTCTCAGAGCTGTCTCAAGGAATTCTGTTTCTCTGGTTTCTCAGAGAGAAAAGGAAGGGAGGGCAGGTCAGGGCTTGTGATGTGCAAAGGTGATGGAAATAGGGGAGTAACGGGATTTAGGAGGCGAAGTCTTATCAGGTGGCAGGAAATGGGCACCAAATGAATCCAGCCCGTGATAAAGGCTCTACTATTTAAAAATCATTACCCAGGAAAGTAACTTTGCAAAGCTTATGCTGATCCTCCTCTTCTGAGAATGTTTTGATCGCGACTGGTCCCTCCCCACCAAAGCAGATTCTCTGTTTCATGTGGAAATGAATTCAGGTATGAATTGCCCCAGGGATGAGCCTGGATGGCTGCAGCAACCCACCCTGCCTTGGAGCCTGGATTAGGAAAAGGCAGCTTGTCCTTGCCAAGGAGCCGAGGGGGATCAGAGAAGGTTTCAGGAAGGTGCTGAGGCTTTGATTCATGTGCAGACGATTTCCCGGGAGCGGCCGGACGCGGCAGCATCCCTGCGGGCCGGCACTGGGCTGGTGCCCAGGGGCTGTCTTTAGCCTTCCTGGGCTCTGGCTGTTGGGGGTGGGGAGGGCAGAGGGAGGCTTTTTTCTAGCAAGGGAAAAAAAATCAATCTGCTTTCAGTTCAGCAGCTCACACTCGGGCTGGCTGCAAGAAACGTGTGCTTTGCCGCCAGAGACACCGCAGTTGCTACAGCAACTGCAGAGCGAGGAGACACCCTCCCTCTGCCACCCTCCACTCCCCCAAAATAAGGCAGAGCAGGGAAAGTGATGGTGAGGAGGCAAAGGAACTGTTAGGGAGGACCCTCGGCAGCCACGGCTGCTCCGCGCTCTGCTCCCAGCCCGCCGGGGCCGGCGCTCGGACAGCGCTGCGCTCCCCTCGGTCCTGACGAGCGCTTGGGTTTGCAGGTCATTAAGATTCCATTCAGCACATCTGCAAGCCGGGACGCGCTGGCAGAGCACGATCTCATCCCAGCCAGCCCGCCCCACGCACCGCATGCAGCAGGACGGGGATGCGATGCCGGGGATGCTGCGGGGAGGCCCGCAGCGAGCGGGAGCAATGGGAGGATAAAACCGAGCTGTGCTGCCATCTCATTACTATTTAAATCGGTTCTGTGTGGTTCCCAGCACTGTGCTATTCTGCCTCCATAAAAACTCATGGTTTCCCCTGTGCTGCTCTCTTAAATATTTAATGACAGGAGGAAGAGCTGTTTTAAGAAACAGTGCTGCCATCTGAACAGAAGGTTGTTTCAGGTAGCCAGAGCAGGCAAGAAAAACCTTTAGCTGTTAATTTTTCAGGACTCTGCAGCAATTGAAGGGGTGGCAGCATGATGACGCAGACTAGGGGGAAAAAGAGAGATCTTCTACGTGTCTGGAGAGACTAAGGACTCCTGAGATCTGTCCTGCATCCTCTTCCTGACTACATGTCAGCATGGTTTGATGTCTTATCCTAAAACACTTGAACAAGGCTACAGTTTTGGAGCTCTAGTGAAAAATACTTGAAGTTCACCTGCCTCCAGATCTTAGCTGGACACTCTGTCCTCTCCATCCCTCTGGATATATCAGATTTGCTGAGTGCCAAGGATATTTGAATATGTCCACCTGCCAGAGACTTCCTAAGGATTTATATGTGTTCATTAAGTGTTTGAAAAGCCTGAGTAAAACTGCTCTGGAAGGAAATGTGTTTTAATGCAAGCCAAATCATAAATCAGGCCATCCCTAACACAAGTGAGATGAGGCTGATAGGGCAGGGCTGTGCTACTCCTTCACTGGCAGCCCTGTGTCCCAGTGCATCACTCCTGTGTGGACCAGCTCAGTTATTCTGGTACTCAGCTGTCAGGGGGTGGGATGGCAGCAGGGCTAATGGAAGTGTTGCCACAGCCCATATTATTTTCCTAATAAAGCCCGTTTTGTCATGGGGATGCAGCTGGTATCAGGCTGAAATCAGTGCCCCCGAGCACCATTTCCAGAACAGGCTGGGCACAAGCACTATTTAAAGCAGTCAGGTGTCCCAGGCATAGCCTGCACCTCACTGTTCCTTGGTGGGAACTGGGAACTCTGCAGCAAACCTGTTTGCAAATCCTAGTCCCTTCCCCTGTAGCCGTGGTGCAATTAGATTTTCATTTGAATTATATAAAAAGGATGGTGTCAGTCATTTCTCTGCACTGATTTTGTGGAAGGACAGCTCAGTAATTTATGTCTTTAATATCCAAGGACAGCGTTTGTGGAACCTTCTGTCACTGCCCCTCAGGATGAGAAGCAGCCTTCCAAGAAAGACATGGTGGCTGCACTGGCCCCAAAAAGCTGCAGGGAGCACACTAACAGGTGTGTGCATTCGTGGTTTCAATGGGGACAGGATTTCTTAATTAGGAAGACCTTCTGAAAAGATCCTGGTACAGAACCACGGCTAAAATCAATCAGCAGACAAAGCCAAGTGGATTTCTGCACATCTAAAGGCAGGAAAATAAATAGCACGAGATCCTCGCAGTGCTGCAGAGAGGAGGATTTTGCGGCTGCTGAGCAAAACCTGTGCAGCATCTCTGCATCCCGGGAAAGGTGGGATGACCCAGTGGCTGGAGCAGGTAATGCATCCAAAAGAAAGCGGGGAGGGCTGGGAAAGGGCAGCCCTAGTTTTGTGGAGGGGCATTAATTCTCTCCCAACAAAGCACTTTGATATATGCTTCAAGAGTGCTGAGGATTACTGGTTTGTGTCTCTTGCCACCAGGTCCCTGGGTTAGAGAGGCAGGAACTGAAGGCAGGGCTGGGAGCCCCATGCTCTGCCTCCAGCCCTGCCTCTGCAGCACGGCAAACCTTTCCCTAAAGACTTGGAAAGGGATTGTGTGCAAGTTCTTTCCAAAACCCTCAAATCAGGCTGCTAGGCAGGGTTTTAACCCTGCTCACAGGGCAGAACACACATAACCTGGCAGGATCAGGCCCTGCTTGTCTCTTTATCCCTCCCCAGCTCTGCTTGAGCAATAACCTACTTTTTTTGCTTTGCAGAAAGAACATCTTGGATTACGTTGCTGCAAATGAGAGGTTTCAGTCATGGTATCGGATGAGCTGCAGGTAAGCAGCAGTTTAATGTCAGCTTTTTTGGCAGCTTCTTTATTCTCTCTCCACTTTGCACAAACAAACCATCTCTGTGAGGAAGTTCATTTTCCTTTTGAACCACAACATTTGTCAATGTGGCTTCCCAATAATCCTCTCCATGCAGATAAAGGCGAGCTGGCAGCCACAGCGAGCCCTCACCTCAAGCCTGCTGCCCACTCTGGTTCATTAAGGGATCTTCCCTCCTCTTACAGGGCAGAAGCTGTGCCCACATGAAGGATCCTAAATTCCCAGCATGACATCAGCTACCCTTAACTCCATCCTAATCAGTCCTGTGCAATTAAGGTGATAGGGAGCAAAACCCCAGGCCCCAGAGGGTGTGGAATGTAGGGCCCTTCTGCCCTCATTAGGCAATCTGGGGCATCATCCACCAAAACCAGTCCAGGGTATAGGGAGGGAAAGAGAAACTTCAGATCACTTGGGCTGCTTCTGTCCTTTCCACGTTCATTCTTTTTGGCCTTGAAAGGCTCTTGGACCAAGGTTTCACTTTATATTAAAAACAACTACCACAAAGCCCTTCAGCTCGAAGCCTGACATGGGCCAGGCTGCACTCCCTGTGGGTTGCCAGCACAGGACCCTGCCCAGGATTCATACTGCTCCAGTTTAACCAGTGAAGGCAGGTGAAGGAGCTGACTATGCCAGGGGTGCAGCACCTACTTTCCCAGCCCCATGCCCAACTGTTCCCCTTTGGTGCCTGCTGCTTTGGAAGACTTTAACTTGCAGCCTCCTTAACTGCTTCATTTCTGCTATTTTGCACTATCCCACTCCCGGCAGCATCACCAAACTCTCCAGCAGTGTGAAGGTGGGTGAGCTGAGATGCCCCTGCTGCCAAGCTAAACAGCATCAGGGCTCATTTTTCTGCTTAGAAATCTGAAAGGAATCAAGCAGGTTGATGAATAATCCAGTTTAAAAATCATAACAGAGGGGCTGGGTAACTATATACAACACTGGCCTAAATTCATACATCAAGTGACAAACTGTAATGAAAAATTAAAGGGCCCTGCTTGGCACAAGTTGGGCGCTGTATGATTTGAATCCTGGGAAGCTTCACATGGAGCAGCTCTGCCCGTGTCCCTCGTGCCTGCGCAGAAATGGTGCAGGGGTTCAGACAACCTGCACAGGCATCAATTTTTTTTCCCCCAGCTTGTGGCTGTTCAAGCTCAGCAGTGCTAAAACGTGACATGGGCTCGCAGAGGACACGTGCAGCCTGTGGAGTGAACTGCAACCTGAACAGCTCTCCCAGCAGCTGGGGCTCCATGTCCTTCTAGTAATAAATTCCTCCTGGACAGTGTTTCAGGGGATTGCTAGGATTTGAGGAGAGAGGAGGCTGGCTAGAAGTGAGACAGGCTCCAGGTTTATCCTTGAAAGCCCCTGTGCTGCAGAGCCTGGGGCTGCCTTTGGCAGCCTGCCTGGAGGAAGATGTCAGTGGAGGCTGAAGGCTGCCTCGTGCTGTATGAACCCACCAATCCCCTCCTCGGCCAGCTAAGTTGGAGATAAATCTCCCTATTAGCAATGCATAAAGCAGGCCAAAATTCGAACAGCTTCTTAAGCAGGAGATGAATCAAAAGCTCAAAATAACTTAGAATAAGTCCTTTCTGTGCTCCGGGCTAGAAAGTGGTTGTTTTGGAGCTTTCCCATAGTGTGCCTGGCCTGCCTGCCGGGAGACAGGGGCGCTGATCAAGACAGCAAAATCAGGTAAAAAAATAACCCCATCCCCAACGTCAGCAGCAGAGCCGAGAGGAACCAGAAGTCCTGAGCTGTGTTCGAAGTTGTGTTAAATAATAAAGCAGAGAAATGAATAAATTAGCTGAGCATCTATTTAGGTCAGCCCTCTCCGTTTCTCCCAGCCGCCTCCGTGCGCCTCCTCCCCGCAGCCATCAGCTGCTCGGTGCACGCTGTGCCTGCGGCTCCGCTCCCTCCCTGGGAACAGCCGGGCTCTCGGGAAGTGCGGCTTGAGCAGGTGTCACGTCGCCTGCACACGTTCACCCCAGCCTTCGGAAGCGGCAGGCGAGCTTCCTTTTCCGTTACTGGGGCAAAAAGTGTTCTGGAAAATCCCGTTAAAGCAGCAGGCGTGGGCTGCGCGCACACGGCTGCTCCCTCCTGGCGCTGTCCCCGCGCGGAGCTGCGGGTCCTGCTCCTCGCCGTGCCCAGAGCTGCGCCTCCCTGCTCTGCCTGCTCCTCGCCCAGCTATTGCCCATTCCCAGCTCCCAACCAGGGCAGCACTTCCACCTTTACAGGCCATCGCTCCCTACCTTGCAGGTGCCCCAGGCTCGGTTATGTGATTGCAGTTGTCATCTTGATTTGGGGACATCCAGCCAGATGGACCAGGCTGATTGACACAGATGGAGAATCAGCTTTTAAACCCCTAAGCTCCCCTCAAATAATTCAAATGCTTCCAGAAAAATAGAACCATGCAGTCCTGTATATATGTCCTTATTTACATGTTTCCCAAGCATGAAAAGCCCTCTTTGATGCCCAGAACATCTCGTGGCTTTCGGCTATAAGCAAGCTAGATAAACACTGACCAAGATGAAATTATCTACATCAAGGGCTGCTCCATCTCAGCCCAACTCCTGCTGGTCCTCCCAAACCCCACAGGTAGCTGGAGAAGGTCTCCAGCGATGAACCCAGCCAGAAGCAGCATCCAGTGTGTAGGCAATGGAAAATGAGATGTTTCTAAGTTTGGCTGGGCTTAGCTGGTTCCTTGCAGGTCCCAGCCTGTGAGTCACTGGTACGTGGGCCACCAGCACGGCCTCCCCTCTGGAGGAAGGAGTGGAGGTGGAAAAATAACAAGAGGAAACCAGTTGTTAGTAGTGCCAGCTCCAGGGAGAGTGGGAGGAGGTGGCAGTCCTGGAGAGAAAGGTCAGGGCTGCACTGCAGGCTGCTGCCTGGTTTTTCTTCCTGCCTTCATGCTAGGAGGCTGCTTACAGGAACACACTTGTGCAGTATGTATGGAGCGTCTGGGCTGATCTGAGGGAAGAATGAGAGCCTCCAACAGCAGCCACGGGTGATGGAGGATTTGTTTCTGGTTCCTTCTCACTCATCACCTCTGATTTGTACTAAGCTGAACCTGAGTACTGTGTAAGAAGCAAATTTTGGCCCCTTGCAAACATTGTAAAAGAAGATGCACTTTTCAGATGTACTGGGAACAGATACATCCAAAATTAAAATAAAAGAATGCAGGTGTCCAGCCTCTTTGGTGCCTCAGCTCTCCTAATTGGAATACACCAGTGGGAGACACAAACCTCAGCTACCGTTCCCTTGTCCCTGCCATCAGTCCAGGAACATTTGGCAAGGCTGTGCTGTGACACTTCCCCTTCCCACAGGGATATCTGCAGCTGTGGATCAGCATTTCTACTCTCCATTGCCTTGCAAGAATTCCTTTTCTCCTGAACCCTCCCATCTGACAATTGCCACCAGTTGCCAGTGATTTTTCTCACCTCCTATCCCAAGTGCTCATAGCCAGCTGTCTCTCTGCTGGTAGAATGGCACTCTCCATCAATTAAATCCTTTCTTTATGCCTTCCAGGAAATGATAACATCTGTCAGGGGAAAGAAAAAGGCCCAGCCAGGTAGGATGCCAGGTCAAGGGGGAAACTGTTATGTGAAATTTGCTGCTACTCGCTGGTGATGCCCCTTCTCCCTGAGTGGGACTAATTCTCCCACTTGGAGCCAGAGCAGGATCTGTTATGCTCAGGCTCCCTCTAGTGCCTCCGTGTCCCGTTATTCCTGCCTTCTCTGGAGGTGCATCTGCCATTTGTCCATCACCCTCACTCCCCTCCAGCACTGCTCGGCTTCACAGCACAGCCAAGCCCTGTTTGCCCTGTTCCCAGGCTGGGAACAGCCCGAAAATCGCCCCAAAGCCACGGGCACCTGCCAGGGCAGGGACCTCTTGGGGAGCTGTCAGACAGCCCAGCCTGGCTCTGCTTGCTGGGGTGAAGGAGGGTGGGAAGGATCCCACAGGGTGCTCTCCCTGACAAGGCACAGCCCTGCACGCTGCAGCTGCACTTCGGTGGTGTTAGCAGAGATGGGAATGAGTGGGGAGGGTGAAGTGCCCGAGCTGCCCTGGGAGCAGCCCAGGGTGGGAATCTTCGTGTGAGCCATCAGGAATAGCCAGAAGAACTCTCCCCAGTGTTTGACACCTCCCCACGAGGGAGCAGTTTGTAGGGTCTGTGCCAAGCAAAGTCAGCTGGACTCCTGATCAACACCTGGAAGTGCTTACCACTGGTTTAGTGTTCACTGGGGAGCTGTGCTGTCACACTGTGTCCAGCATCCTACCTGAACATACCTTTCCTTGTCTTCTTCCTGTGGAAATGGGGAGGGAATTTCCTCATGTTTTGGGAAATGCCTAGACCCAGCCTCTGTTCTAGCCCCTGTGAAACTCAGCCTGGCTCAGCTCTGGCCCTGGCACCATGCTGGGCAATGGGCAGTCCCTGGCATGCCTGAATGGGGCAGCCCCAGTAACTCTTCACCCCAAGCCAAAGTCACTGCACAGGGAGGGAGGAGGTAAGCTAGGGGAGGCTGCTGAAATGTGGTGTCAGCATGAACACCGTGACAGAACGGAGATCGGACAGCAGGAGTGTGCAGGATGCAAGGACTGTGACCAAGATACAGTTGTCAAAGGCACTGTGGGATTTTAATGATTTTTTTCATAATTGTTTTGCAGCTGGAATAATTACCATCCTATTTAATGAGCACAGCTCCTTTAATAGAGGACACTTGGGCTAACATGCACTAATTAAGTCTGTAATCACTAGAAGCATGACTAAAGGTTTGGAACTGGCCAATCGTTTTCAGTAACACCATAATTAGAGGCACAGCAGCTCATCAGGGCATGGGAGAAATTCAAGGGGGTTTGATCACCCAGTGGTGTACACAGGTCCTGGTCCTGCCTTGGATCATCCTTTTCACCTCATTCCCTGCATTGGTTTGCAGTTATTTATAAACTGCCCTGAATATGCTACACTCAGCCCTGTGAACTGAATGTTCTTCCACAGTTTTATTTTATTAATTTGGCTTATGGATCTTGTAACCACCTGGGCATTAAGCACAGCTTCTCCAATCCCCACCTGTATGACTGCTCATGTGAGCAGCAGCTGGGAAAGCCTCCCAGGGAGATCCAACAGTAATAATTACAGCAAGACCCTGAAAAAACTTGGAGAAGGTAGATAGAACCCTAAAGTAAACCTTTCTGTTTTCCTATGGAGGAAGGTTCAGAAATCAGTTAAAAAGAGAGAAATTAGTTTTCATAATCTAAAGGCCGAGCTCAGGGGGCTGGCAGCCTTTCTGCCTTTTTTAGTGCAATGGAGGCAAACACACCTCTGAGATTCAGTTCTGTCTTCCACTAAGCTTGGCTCTCTCTGTTATCAGGAAACTCAGGGTTCCTCTCTACCATTGGCTGCAATTAGCTGGCCACAGTGATGTATAAATATTTTAAGACTGGAGCTCTCTACAGTGGAAGGAATTTTAAAAAACAACAGTTTAAAAAGTCAGATGTTTGCATATCAAGGAGGATTTTGAGTAGACCTTCATATTCCAGCTGCAAAATGCCAGTAAAAGAATATTGCTATTTTCATGTATTTTTACACAACAGCTGCCCAGAATGGGGGTGGGGCTGGGAAATGAAGCCAAATACACTTTGCATCTTAGGTCTTGCTCAAAATAAGAGAAATACTGAAATTGAATTGTATTCACTTTCTTTTTCCTGCCTACTTCCATTTCACTTCCATCAGCATTACCCAGCTACCAAGGACAATCTATTTTCCCCTGTTTTTGTAATAGAAGAGCTTGTTTATAGCTATCTGAACTTGAGGCAGAGTAGCAATTGCTCTGCAAGCAATCAGCCACTGAAAAAATGTCCAGGTCACTCTCTGTGCTGCCCATGGGGCATTTGGTCTCTGGGCTATTTTTTTCAGTCTGGGTTACTTTTAGCAATTCAGTTGTGCCTCTCATTGTAAAATAAAGTCAATGCCATAAAAAGGTGGCAGTCTGTTCCTACAGCACAGAAGAGCTTGGGCCTTTTCTGCTCATTTTTCAGAGGTTCCCCTTTGAAATCCCGGCAGCCTTGGCCAGAAATGCTAAAATTGGTCAAGTGATACAACCCCAGGGGCTTGGGCAAGCTTGGCCTTCGCTTCCCCTAATTCCTGTGCCACTTCACCATGGGAGATGCCTCAATCCACGGCACGTCCAGTCTTTCCTCGGACACCTCCAGGCACGGTGGCTCCACCACCGCGCTGGGCAAACCATTGCAATGTCCACCCTTTCCATCAGGAAATTTTCCCATCACAGTCATCGTGTCAGTGCCTTTCACAGACTGAACTACCAAACTCTCAGTCCGTGTCTTTTGCAGGAGTGAAATTTTAACCCCTCAGCATAAACCCCTGCACTGTGCCACGTGTTTACTGGGCATGGGCGGGGGGGGTTTGGGGTCGCCGAGGTGGCACAGCTTTCTGTCTGAAAGCAAACAGAGCTGCTCGAGCCTCTGATGCCTCATACAAATAAAGGTGAACGCCACGGGACGAACCCGCCCTGAGGAGCGTTTGCCTGTGCGTGACTGAACTGCGGTGGGAGGCGCAGGCAAACCCGGCCCGGATTCCGACGGGCCCGAGGGCCTCAGGCTCCCGCGGGGGTCGGGCAGGGCCCCGCGCAGGGCGGCCTCGGCTCCCGGCTTCGGCTCCCTCCCCCGGCCGGCGGAGGCCATGGGCGGGGGCACTTTAGTGGGGGGACCGTGTTGCTGGGGACCGCGTTCCTGGGGGAACCGAGTAACCCAGGGACTGGGTCCGCCACGTCGCTGGGTGTTGGCGGCGCGGCCTCCCCGGGGCGGGAGCGGCCTCAGGTCCCTCACGGAGCCGCAGCGGGAGCGGCGGCCGCGGGAGCCGGGGCGGTGCGGGCAAAGAGCAGCGGCTCGGGAAGGCAACGGGGAACCTGCCGGGCGGAACGGAAGGACACGGGGTTCCGGCCCGGCCCTGATTCCCGGCAGCCCCCGCGGTGCTCCCTCTCTTCCGGTCCGGCGGCGGCGGCGAGCGCGGCTCCGGTGAGGGCGGCCCCGGCACCATCCGGCAGCATCCGCGGGCCGGGGCTGTCGGAGCGGGGCCGTAGGCGCGGCTCGGGGCCGGGCGGGCTCTGTGCGGGGCCCGGCTGAGCCGTGTGTGTTTCTCCCGCAGGTGCGACCATGGCCAAGTCCAAGAACCACACCACGCACAACCAGTGTGAGCGGGGCTTTAACCGGGCCGGGGCCGGCGCGGGGATGGCAGCACCGCCTGCCCGGGGGTTGGTAGCGAGATAAGGTGGTGCTGCACAGAGATCGAATTGGGGGGGTTCAAAGGAGTGTGATAAGAGTCGGGACCTGTTATCCCAGGTAACCAGCAATAGGATGGCAGGATGCGGATTCAAGCTGTGCCAGGGGAGGTTTGCGTTGGACATTAGGAAGAATTTCTTCACAGGGAGGGTGCTCGGCCATTGGAATGGGCTGCTCAGAATGGTGGTGGTGTCCCCTGCCTGGAGGTGTTCGGGGAAAGGCTGAGACCGTGACACTCAGTGCCATGGTCTGGTTGGCTGGGCGGTGGTGGACTCGAAGATCTTGGAGGGCTTTTCCAGCCTGAGAGATTGCAAGGTGGTCATCACCAGCTGAACAGGCAGAGGACAGGCTGGCAGGACATTTTACAAGAGCAAGCAGTAAAAGGACACAGGGGAATGGCTTCACACTGACAGAGAGTAGGCTTATGTTGGATATTGGGAAGAAATCCTTCCCTGTGAGGATGACACAGGTTTTGGCTGCTCCATCCCTGGAAGTGTCCAAGTCCATGTTGGACAGGGCTTGGAGCAACCTGGTCTGGTTAGAGATGTGCTTGCCCTTGGCAGGGGTGGAACAGGATGGTCTTTAAAGTTTTCCAACCCAAACCGTCCTGTTGTTCTGTGATATTCCTGAAAAGCTTCGTCCCTGAGGTCCTGTGCCATACAGAGATGGCCACAGTGATGAAACAGTTCATGTTTAGGGTGTTATCATGAGTGCTGTGACTTAGCAGAGGTCACCAGTAGGTTCTGTTTGGTCCTGCCCAGTGAGTGACAGTGCCCTGTGATACTGACCACCGGGGCTTCAACTTATTAACAAGTGAGGCTTTTTGCGCTGCTGGTGGTGCTGTCAGGGTGTCAGTAGTTAATGAGCTGCCTGAAATCTTTGGATTGGAAGCCCATGAGCTTAGAGAGGTGTTCTTACTTCAAATGTAGTTTGGATAGGAAGGGTCTGAAAATTGTCTATTCCATATAATTTTACTAGTCAGGTACACTTAGAAAAGAAACTAATGCAGCTGCTAAATGATAGCAGAAACTGTAATTTAAATCATTGTCTCATTTTCCACGTAGCCCGTAAGTGGCACAGAAATGGCATCAAGAAGCCCAAAACCCATAGATATGAATCTCTCAAAGGGGTGAGTATTTCTGCTGAGATTCCCAGGCTCTTGAGTCACTGAGGCTTAACTGTGAAAAAATTCTAGAATTTGTATTATTTTGACTGACACATTTTTTGCAGACAGAGGCCTGTGTTCCAGGGGCTCAGAAGCACTGTGGGGTTCAGTTCTTTTACCTATCTGGCATGCAGCTGGGGTATTTCTCACCCACATGAAATCTGCCCGTGTATGTCTGTAAAACTGCATTTTAGTCAGTGGCCAGTTTTGTCCCTGTCCTGTTCTGGTGGCTGTCACTGGGTGCTGCTTCCTTCAGTAAAACAAACACTTGCTAGTTAAATGGTTCCTTTGCCTTTTGGATTCTGCTGTATCTCCTTTTCCTCTCCCCTGCTCTCTCCTTCAGTATTGTTTTACTGTCTGAATAATCCACATAATTTCACTTACAGGAAATTAAAAAAAAAAAAGAGGAAATAGCATTCCTGGGCAAAACACATTAAAGTGACTGTATATTGCTTTTTCAGAGATTATCAAAATGGTACAACAGGATCTTTTTCCACACTTGAAAGTGAAAACAGTTCATTTTGTGTTAGGAGAGGGTTGTGATTTTATTTGCTTTTTAGATGTCACGGTCTACAAAGCTTTTTGGAAGTGATGTAAAAATTTGTCTTCCACAAAGCTCAGTGAGGGTTCAGCTCTGCCTCTCCTGCAGCTTTGCCTGTCCTATTCTTTCTTTATGTTTATTGCTGGGGTTTGGGATTTTTTGTTTGTTTATAGTGGTTAAGGAAAACAGCTGTTAAAGCCTGGTTGCAGATGACTAAAATAATCTTGTTGAAAAATCAGAAAAGAAGTCTGAACTAGTCACAGGCTACATTTGGGAGTAATTGGAACAATATGGAGCTATAAGTGCTTTTATAGATGTCTCTTCTGCAACGTGGCTTATTTTTCCTTTATTTTTTTAGGTTGATCCCAAGTTTCTGAGGAACATGAGATTTGCAAAGAAACACAACAAGAAGGGGCTGAAGAAGATGCAGGCCAACAATGCCAAGCAGGCAGCTCAGCAGGCTGCTCTGCAGAAAAAGGACTGATGTGCTTTAACAAGAAGACACAGCTTTCTTACTGGCATGTGTGTTACAGCATTTTTTTAAAATAAAATTGTATGTAACAAAGCCTTCACCTCCTGAATTTGAGGAGAGCCCTCCAGAGGCCTTGTTTGAGTTGTATTTTAGCTGCCAGCTGTGCATCAGGCCTGTGAGTAGTGATCCAGGGGAGCCTGACTGGCTTGTGGTTCCCTGGATCCTCTTTGTGCTTTTGAAAACTGGGATGACATTTTCTTTCTCAGGTACCACGACTTTAGTGGTAATTCCTGGTTTTGTTACAGCAAGGTGAAATTGCCAAGGGCTGTTACATGTCTGCTGCTTTGCTGTGTGGTTCTCTACAGCTTTGGAATCCAGGGAAATAGGAGGGAAATGAGTGCTGGTTGTGGTGTGGTGTTGGAAACCACAGGAGTTTGTGCTGGAGTTGGTGTGTGTTGTATTCTGAAATATTTTTAGAATATTGAAGTATTAATGGGAATATGTGAGGGGTTAGGAATATAGAAAATGCAAATTTTTTAATAGTGACTGATTTTAGGGAGTGCCTTTCACTCTAGTAACAAAATTACTGTCTGATGAAATGTGCTGGCTTGGGGTGATTAGGGGAATAATGTGCAAAATCCTGGGAGGAGCTGAGCCCGGGTTTTGCTCTGCTGTTTTGTACAGCATGTGAGGGCTTCACTCTCCAGAGCCCCCTCAAAGCTGACCCAGGCCGTGCTTGCCACTTCTGGCACTAGGCACCTGTTGGAATGCAGCCAGCTGCTCTGGAATTGCAGTTCTGTGCTTGTCCACCCGATGGGGTAAATCAGCAGAGCACTCCAGGGCTGGAAGTTCACACGGGCCTTATGACTGCAGTAAAGCAGAAAAAAATTTTAACTAGAGCATCCAATTCATGTACTTTATTTTTTTAATAGTTTAGCCAATTACCAAAATTTATGTGCATTAGTTTGAGCTCTTTCTGGCTTAAATTCAAAAATCTTTCCCCAGTTCCAACTTTTTAATTGTTTTTGACTAATTAGGAAAACCCACCCAACCCTAAACAAAGCAATATAAAGAGATTTACTGATTTGGAACTCACAAGTAAAGTGGGTTGTAAAGTCAGGGATGTCTGTAGCCCTCAGCTGTCTGATTCCTGGTGTATGCAGCTCTTGGGCTTTGTGCAGGTTGGTGTTTGTCAGCCTGTTAAAAACAAGTGTTGGAGGAGCTTGTAGGATCATCAGCAAAGGTATCGTAAAAACCAGCTTTAATATTAAGCAGCAGCGTGACAGTTCATTGGCAGGGTTTACTCCACTGCTTGCTAGATGATTAAGGCATGCAGTGGAGTTGTTGCTGGTACTGAAGGAGATGGGAGTGGCTGGTCCAGTGTGATCAGTCTGGTGTAGATGTGTGTTGAAAGAGCAAAAGGAAAAAAACCTATGAACAGAGCACTTGGTGTTTGGCACGTTATACCTTTACCTGTCTCTCTGTGGATTTTCTACCCAGTGTAAGTTCTGCATTTTACATCTCTAGCACTACAACTTTTCCATAAGAAAAAGGTAAGGGAGACTTCATCTCAACCCTCTTGATGTCTTCTCTAGAGTGCTTGTGTTGAGAGTAGCTCACCCACGATGCAGTCTGAGGGAAGAGAGAGGCAAGGGCCAGGCATAGAAGAGGATGTTGGAATGTTAACAAGAAGCAGAGGGTGAGATTTGGGCTTCCTGTGGCTCCAGGCAGCTCCCCAGGCCTGCCTTCAGAAGCAGCCTTTTCATCTCGCTGCCCTTCATGCTGCCCTTCAGTGGGACAGCTTCCCAAATAAGGGCTTGCTGACTTTCTGACCAAAATAGCGGCTGCGTGACAAAATGCAGCACACAGGAACGTAACCTTAATCCAGGCATCATTGTGTAGCAAGAGACAAGAATTTTGTGAGCTTCCACAGCAGGTCGGTGTCAGGTTTGTTGTGTGTGCCCTGCACACGTGGTGGTTCTGCAGGGCACTGCCTGGACATCAGTGACCACCTATTGCATTTGCTAGCCCCGTGACACCTGTGTTCACACCTTTCCTCTCTGTATAGTTGTCCCAGCCCCGGAGGGGAAGCTGTGGAGGGGAGTTTGTGCTGACTGCCTCTGGGTGGGTCTCCATCCTCTTTCTCTGGCCATGTGAAATGATTTAAGTTCGACTGGTGAAGTGAAGTTGGAGATCCTTTTTGGGGACATTACATATACAGAGCCCAGGAGGGGGAACCAACAGCTGTGGCCCACTTTAAACTATTCCTATTATGCAAGAGCTGTCTCATCTTTGATATTTGAAAACTTCAAAACTCTTGTGATGAAGTGTTTGGCATCCTGCAGGAAGACAAAGAGCTTGAAAGCATCTCAGTGCTGAACAACTGCTGTACATCAGCTTATACATCTCATGCTTGCTACTGCTGTACGTCATACTTGCTGCAGATTACTTCTCCCCTTTGCAATTAAGAGGACTCAGTATCAAGTTCCTGTTTGGCTCCTTTCTCTGCTTTGACTTAAAAAAGAAAAAAGGCAAAGGGCGTGTAACCAAATGCCAAATCATCTCATTTGGCAAAGGTGAGCCATTGCTCTGAAAGCCAAGAGCACAGAACTGGGGGAGTGGGAAATCAAAGCCCTGCAAAATGCTCTGATGGGGCAAGGCGTTAACTGGGGACGTGGATGTTCACAGTGATGATAAAAAGTAGGGCTGGACAGGTGTTGCTGTGTCTCCCTTTACTGCCTTTCAATAGTGTGGTCAAAAAGAAGCAGCAACAGAACAGGAGCTCTGCTTTGCCCAGGTTTCAAGGCTGTTGCAGGTGTTTCTACACCACAGGGGCTTAGGCTTGGTGAAGTGTTTGTCTGATGTACCTTAGCTCATGTTACACTGGCACTGCCCTGTTGGCAGATTTAGGCAGAGGGTTTATTAGGGGAGTGAGTACAAAATTTCACCTAAGCTTCCTGCAGTCACTTGGTTCACACAGCAAAATTTTATTGAGAGCTGAGGAGAGGCCTCAAATACACTGGTAAAGCTGTAAACCAAGGCAGGAGTTTAAATCTACAGCAAAGGCAAGCAGATAACTGGCCTGAGAACTGTGGCAGTGTCTGGTGGCATGGGCTGTTGTCACCTGCCTGCAGAGCTCCTGTCTGCTGGGGAGGTAAGAGAACAGAGATCTAGGGACTGTTTCAGAGACTGGTAAATGACTTTTTGCCTGATTAAAAAAAAAAAAAAATTAATTGCATTTTCTTCCCAGACAATGTGGACTTGTATCACATTCCTCAAATGCTTTTGAGTACCAGAGGTTCACTACACATGCACTGAAAACTACAAACTGATTTGGAGTTGCACAGATCCATGGATTCCTCAGGGTGGATTTCATGCACTGTTAGCACATCCCCTGTGTGGGGGCTCAGCCAGGCTGATCCTCCAGCAGGGACTGTTTTTTCAGCCTGCTCACCCACTCACTGGCCTGTCATGTCGTGTTACATTCCTTGTGCAGTTGTTCTGTGTTTTAGCCAACTGTGAAATCCACCCACAGCTCCTGACCCTGCAGCATTTGCTGTCTGACTGGGAGGACAGGCCGTGTGTTAAGGCAGCCAGCCTGGCAGCAGTTTTCCTGGCTTCCCAATCTTCTGTTCTAAGGAGATAGAAGAGCATACCCAGTGTATCTGCTCTTCTAGTGGCAAGTTTTGGCTGCTACAAGACCTTTATCTTTTCTCTCCAGCCACCACCTTCCCAGTGTTACTCTTGGAAAAGGGTGGGCAGCAGGTGCAGCTGTGGTTTTCTGCTGCCAGTGCCACTGAGCCAAGGGGGAAGAGCCAAGACACTGGGCCAAGTGGCTCTTTCCTGCCAGCCTTTGCCCTGGGTCACAGCACAGTCCAAGCCACCAAGCTGACTGCAGGAAAGGGGTTAACCTTATTTTTTTTTTTTTTGTTCACCCTCCAGAGAGCCAAAACCTATCAGTAAGCTGTGGAGAATATCTTGGAGAAGTCCTTTTTGGATGCTGGGATTTGGCCAGGACAGAGGAGGATAAGGGGTCTGTCAGTGATGTCTGATGTGATGTGAGTGCAGGTGTGGGTTGCCCGTGGGCTGGGTGGCCATGGGTGTGGGGACAGCTGGCATCACTTCAGCTCCTGGCTGAATCCCAGCTATTGGCCACTCTGGAGGTTCCAGGCCTGGGGTAAAACAAGAGGACATGCTGTGTCCTCACAGGTTTCAGTGGGAAACAACTGCTGCTGCTACACGGATGTGTACAGAAGATGTTTCTTTTTTATCTCTAGGCTACAGAGTAGTTGGAAACAGAATCTGGTAACACCTGGGAGCATTTCCTGTCCCAGGTTTCTTACATCCGTATTTCCATTGCCTTCTAGTGCACCCATAGTCCTGCTGAATCTGCAGTAGCTATGGCATCAAAGGCTTGGAACCCTTGGGAAGACCCCTTTGAGTGAGTCAAATAGATATTTGTGTTAGAGCTGTTTCCAAAATACCCTAGGTTTCTAGTTGACAGGTTCATTTTTTTAGTTTTTCTGTTATAAGCCTTGGTTGAGCAAAATATTAGTGCTGCTTGTCCAGAGGAAAGACGCAGCCACGTTCTTGCAAACAGTCAACCACCCCTCTCATCCCTCTTTTCCCTGAACTGCAATATATCATTATTGCTATAAATGAGATTGTGTCACAGCTGCTTTAGCGTGTTATTGCCACAGAAGTGGGGAAAAAAATCTAGTCTGGGGAGGAAAGGCAGAAGGACAACCCAGCAGACCTGAGGCACGGGCCCAGCAGCGTGGCCACCCAGGGCTGAGGGCAGCATCGCTGGGGCTTGCACCAACACAGTCCCGTGCTTGCCCTGCCAGTGTTTATTTTGCTTGGGTAAACGATTGACTTTAGCAACACGACTGCAATGTGTGAGTTGTGCTGGGGCTGTAATTTGATGGGAGGAGGCAGCTATGTGCAGGGAGAGCTGCTAATGCCACAGGAATGCTGTGCTTCCTTGGGATGAGAGGAGAGGGTGCTGGGGACAGCGCAGCTCCTTGGCCCTGCTGTCACCCTGTGCCTGGGAGCTGAGACCCAGAGTGGGGTTGTGCATTTCTCGGTGGCCCAAATCGGTGTGATTTGCCAGGGAAAATTTGGTGTCTCTTTTTTTGTAGTGAGGCTCCCACCCAGGGCTGCAGGAGGACTATGAGGGTCCAGGACCTGCCTCCCAGTATGCTGAGAGAGACAGGAAGGAGCATCCAGTCCAGCTCAGGAATGGCTTTTATTCATGTTTCCAAAGCAAGTTGAGGTATTCTTTTGGCATTACAAGGTGCCAGTCAGGGAGGAGGAGGGGGTGTACCCTCGGGATAGCCAGGGTGAGAGTAGGGAGGAGAGGGACTGTCACTGGCACATGGATTTCAGTGATGGCTGAAGGGGGTTTTAATTCATATTTCATTGCTAAAATGCTGCCAGTGCTCCAGTTAAACCAGCAGGCACCAGTGACAGCTCCTGAGTCTCATGGCAGGGTGAGGAGATGGAACATGGCTCCCCACTGAGCACCCATGGCCCTGTTGGATGGACTTTGCCATTGGGCTGGCAGCAGAATACCTCCTTGGAGGCTTAAAGCTCCAGCTGTGATGTCACCTTGCCAGAAGCAGTCCTCAGCAGTGGTTTCTTTAATCCTGAGTACACAACAGGGGTGAAGCTGTCACTGAACCTCCAAGGAATGACCAGCTGAGGCACTGGGTATTAACAGGTTTTATTTCCCCCTGGCCACCCTTCTCAGTACTCAGTCTTCATGCTGGTAGCCAGGGGACTTAGTCAAGGAGATGAGATGCAGGGGTTTAGGAGATTCACGCTGTCCATCTGGCCTCAGATTTATTCAACCCCCTTCATAAACTCCAGGAACTCTGCCAAGGGAAAGACATTGGAGACAAGAGGTGTGAGGTGAGACCCAAGTGCCCTCACAGCTGCTAAAAGCTTGGCAGCTTTTCCCAGCCCTGTCTTCTTTTCCACCCTCATGATATGCGAGAGGCCAAGGGGGGGATGGCTACTCTTCCTCTGACTGTGGTGAGGACTCCTTGTGACTCCTGCTGGAAATGTCACTGGAGCCCAGCCTCACCCTCAGCTGCCACCACATGGTCTTGACATCATTTTGTCAGCAGCACATTCAAAGATACAGCCCCTCAGAAATTGTGCTTGTCTTAAGGGGGCAGGAGGGGACTGGTGAAAAGTGGCAGTGCTTCAGGGCAGCAAGGGACAGGTAAGGCAGCCCCAGGTCCTTGCTCCCGTTTCACAAGTGTAAGAACCCCCTCATCCCTGTGCACATGTGCTCCTCTCAGATTTCCCAGCACTGCCTGCATGAGCTTGTGCTTAACCAAGACCATGGGAGCTACCCAGGGGCATGACCAAGGGCTTGTGACCAAAGCACATGCAAGGAAGAGTTCTACCATCATAGTCAATCCTGCCATCGTTGTTTTTATCCCCATCTTTCATCAGTTCTTCTATGTCATCCTCAGTGATGGTCTCTCCTGTCGCCTGCAGCATGATCTTCAGCTCCTCAAGGTCGATGTAGCCATCAGCGTTTCTGTGCCAGGACAGAAGAGCTCAGGACCAGACAGAGCAGCTGGGGAGGGGGCCAAGCTGGCTGCTCCCCTCCCCCCTCTCCCCCCACCTCGCTGTGCTCATGGCTCTTACTTATCAAACATCCTGAAGAGGTCTGAGAGTTCCTCTTCAGTTTTTCCTTTGCTGTCATCTTTCATACACCGGACCATCATAACCAGGAACTCATCGAAGTCCACAGTGCCGCTGCCTGAGGGAAGAATGAACTTTCTGGGGCCAACTGGCCAGTACTGGGACCCTGACTGAGCTCCACACTTTTCCATGAGCAACACCACCAGACTGGCCCACCCAGCTTCCCTGCACAGCCACATGAACTCAGAACCCCAAAACCTTAAGTGGTGATGTTAAAGCCATTATTGTTAAAGTTAAAAACAAAGACTGCCATCAGACAGTGTCTCTACAAGTCAAACTGGAAGAATGTACAAGGTCTGAAACCTCAGTCTCTTCTCATATTGGGCTTGAGGAATGCAGGAAAAGGGAGCCCAACTGGAGCCATCAGCTGGAGCTACAAGGGGTGGATGGGCAATGCCAATGAGGGATCACCCTTCCCTTCAGCAACCAAGGGCCAAAACTCAGGAGAGCAGCCCTGCAGCACGAGTCAGCTCTCAGGATGCTGGAGTAAGTGACTGAGGTCTTTCTCTGACCTTGTAAGTGAACTTTTACCTTTCACAGTCATTTTGCCTAGGAAAAAGTCCTTCTGGAAGCACCAATGAATGGAAATTTCTGCTATGGAGATACCTGTCGATCTCATTTAGGTATTAATATTAAAAGCTCCAGAAGGCAGGTATTCATGCTGTGTGGTTTTGCACTCACACTATAGTAGGGTTGTTTTCAATGACTCAGATGCTTTCCTTTTTTGCCTGATTTTTAACTGCTTTTTTATTTTCCAGTTACTTAGTGTGGTATTTCTGCCCAAGTGCCCACAGTGGATTTTGTTATGTGTGATCATCAGTACACTGGTTTAATCAGTATTGACAGTTAGTTATGTGGGGGTGTGTACAATTGAGCAGTGAGAGACTTTCCTGATGATAGACTCCTCTAAGTGGCATTTCTGAAATGGCAGTTCCTACATTCAGCCTATATTTTGTTTTTTAAAAGGATCTGTACAATTCACAGTACCCGCCCATCAAAATCAGTTCAAGCAGTCTGATCGTTGTAGGAATAAAAAATTATATAGTTTCTCTTTGCCTGGAAATTCCATAAAGGAACCGTGCTGAGGTTTGGTGGGTGTTTAGTGTCCTTTGAATTCACAGCAGGTTGCACCCCACAGCTGTGCCTGTCCCCAGCACAGATCCTGCCAGCACCACACAGATGGCCCCCACACCCCCAGATGTGGGGATGGTCCTTGAGAGAGTGGAAGAAACCCAAACTTCTCACCATCTTCATCCACCTCATCTATCATCTCCTGCAGCTCCTCGGGGGTGGGGTTCTGCCCCAGCATCCTCATCACCTTCCCCAGCTCCTTGGTGCTGATGCAGCCATCCTCTGCCCCCAGCACGAAGATGTCAAAGGCAGCCTTGAACTCTGGAGAGAGAGAGGGGAGAGGAGATGTGAGGGGGTCCTGTCCTGCAGCTGGAGCCTGCAGGCAGGGGCTCATCCCAGGCACAGCCTCCCCTGACTCTGCACCCCAGCAGTGCCCAGGCATGGCACTGAGGGACTCCAGGCACACCACAGAAACTGCCTTGCTAGGAATGCTGATGGATCAAAATCCCTGGGTCATGCCCTGCCTCGGCCAGTGTGGCCAGAGCATTTTCCAGAGCATTATTGCTGAGGCAGGCAGAGCTGCTGGCTGGGGAGCTCCACTTCAGGCTGTGGTGTCAGGTTCAAGATGCACCTACCATTTTTTTGTTCTTCTGTCAGCTGCTCAACCTGTAAGGAAAACACAGACACCAAGTCATTTTAATTTTGTCAGCATCACTAATTGCTAAAAGGACATGTTGTTGGTTCAACAGCCTTTGCCAGGGTCAACCAAACCTCACAAGAAGCAACCTCGTGGGCTAAGAAATGTACAGCCAGAGGGGTTTTGACACAGCAAGTTTTTGCAGTCAAAGAGATTCTTCCCTTTAAAAAGTTATTCACATCTCTTTTGAAGCAAACATAACTTCTCCAGACATAACTAACATAACTTAGCCTTTTTACAAGCAGGGAAAGCCCACTGGGAAAAGAATATGTCTCTGTCATCCATTTGGGGATAATTTCTTGTTGCTGGCAGGTTTCTCTGCAGAATAGCTGCACTGCTGAGGGCTGCTCACATGTGGGCCAATGCCAGATCAGAGATGAGATGTGCTTGAGGGTTCCCTGGGGAGGGAGAGGTAGGCAAGACTATCCCTGGTAGTTGTTTTTCAGGCCTAGATTTAGGAAACTGCTGCCCTATCTAGAGCTTAATTGCTCTGCTTCCATCTCAGCCAGTGTTAGTACAAAGGTGTCTGGCTCTGAAGGGAGCTGCTATTCCCTTTAGTCTGTTTTGGGAACCTCTGAACAAATGGCCTGTGGAGCCAACAGGCATTAGCTGACATGGGATGGCAGACCATTCCCAAACTCTGCCCTAATTCAATCCCTACAGACTGATGGTAGTGGGAGTTTATTAGCATGAATTAATGAAAATAATCAATGAGGAGAGCAAAGGGAAATCAATCAGCTCTGTGTCATACCTGTTTAAGTGCCTTTCTCTCTTTGGCTTCATTCCAGGTACTGCTTAGCTGAACTTGCTGCCCTCACCACCATGTCCAACTGCCCCTTTGGAAGCATCCATGAAAACATCAACTTTTCCTTCCTATGCTGGTCAACAGCCTCTCTAGATCCAGCCAGGTAGGACTCCATGCCTGCCCTGTCTGACCCCACTAAAGTCTCCTTGCTGCCACCCCAGTGCCAGCGGGCCCCAACACCCATCCCTGTCAAGCAGTGTTTGGGGCAGGACCCCACAACCCAGGGTTGTGTCTTTGAGTGAAAACTGATTCTTTTGCCCCGAAGGGCAATGGTTTTGCTAAAGCCAGCTGCTTCTTCCTGCTTGCAGCAAGAAGCAGAGAAAGTGCTTTTCCTTAGCAGCTCAGAGCCTGTGGGAGCAGGCAGAGCATTTTATCCCACTCCCCATGCTCCAGGAGGTGAGGACTTGGCAGAAGCACTACGGACGGTGGCAGGATTTTTCTCCACTGCTGGAGGAAACCCAAGCCCAGTGTGTTTCTGGTGCTGCTGAAGGCAAGCAGGCAGCTGCTGGCCCTCTGTAGACATTTTTTTGGGCAGAGCAAGGGCAGCCACCACCACGATGGCCACAGCCACGTCCTGCTCTGTAACACGACACTCCTGGCGCAGTCGCTATTTATAAGCCTGGGTGAGAGAGGTGCTGGAGATAAAGATGAGCTCCCTGATTGTTCCCAGGCTTTGGTATTTATCCTTGCAGCCCTTTATCTGGACACTTGTCCCTGGCACTGTTCTAGGCACCGCTTAACAGAGCCTAAAAATATTCCCAAAATAGCTTTGTGTTTGCACACCCTTATCTAGGCATGAGTGGGTAAAATGAAAATCCATTGGGTTCTCTGACTGCATGTAGGGGATTTGGCATAAATGTAATATTAATATATGCTATCAGCATGCATAAAATATACAACTATTCCATTTTGAAGCCTCCTTGAGTACTGAAGTGATAGATGTGTACATAAATTAAATGCATTGTTGCTATAGAGTGATATTTTTGTCACAAAAATGTCTGTTGAGCTGTTCACAGTTCATTCTGGACATGGGTGCTGTTTGCTATCTTATTCCTCTTTACCCTCCACAACATTCCAGGAACAGGTTTTTTTGACTGCAGTGTGGGAAGGCAAGCTCTAAGCTCACAGCTCTGCAGCAGCTGTGGTAGTGCCAAATCTGCTGTATTTTGCTTTTAAAAGCTCTTCTCTCCGTCCCATGGTTCTGTTTGAAGTTCTTAATTTTTTTTTCCACAGGTAAATGTTTTCTTTACAGCCTAAATTGTGGGAAATAGAAAACAGCTCCACAAAAGAGCTGTTTGTCTCAGCTGTGTCTAGCTTGGACTTGTTTTGCCTCTGTAAAGGTGTTGGGAGTTAATGCCCAGGACTCAAACCCTCCATTTACCTAATTAATGGCCATGTGGTCCCTATGCAATGAGGAAAGAGCCTGTGCCTTCAGTCACAGAGGACTTATTTAATTAAAAACCTTAATTAGAAAGGCCTGGATTTCTTTTGATATTACAGGTTCCATTTTCCTCCATTTTGAAGGTGTTGGTTGGGGAACTCAGCCTTTCCTGAACCTTTTCACACTATCAGGGTCACTGCAGGGGTTCGATTTCCAAGGTTCAAGGCTGACCAAAGGACAGGGGATGTGTGAGCATTGGGATTTTTTTTCAGTTACCTACCAAAGATTATATTCCTTCCCTCTAAAAACCTTGCCATAATAATAAGACTGGTATGATGCATTTTTTGTGCTCTTGCTTAAAATCAAACTTGATCAGCTGTATATTTAAGGAGGGAAAAGCACCAAAAAGCTCTTACTGTAAATCCAGTTATGGATGCAAAAGCAATCCACACAATCCAGACTCTATTTTCATCCTTAGTCCACTCACACATCTCTGTCTGCCTACATTACAGAATAATGCAGTGTTCTTATTACAGACCAAATAGTTTGGGTTTACACAGTGAGCACAGTGTGCAGCTGTGGAAGTTAAAATAGCCCAAGGATGCTCCACGTTCCCCAGGGCATAGCTCACATTTTGGATTCTGCACAGCACAGAGCAGGAGCAGCAAAGCAGAGGAGGAGGTTTGGAAATAACTGAGAAAAAAAAAAAACGAGCATTTTTTAAAATCCCCCTGAAAATTTTTCAGCTAAGGGTGGGGGGAACATAGCAATGGCAGATTTGTAAAGCACCAGAAAGAAGTAGGTGAGTTTTAACCCATTAAAATAATGTTTATTTTCTGGGAAATCCTCCTCTGCTTTGTCTGAGCTAAAACCAAGAGTCATCTCTTATGCCGTGCAGGTTTTATTGAGATTTATAGCTTCACCTAGGAGCCATCTCCTTGCTTTTCAGTGGGGAACCAGGGGGTCATTGTTAATAATTTAACAGCAGGCTGAGAGTTTCATATTTGTAAGAGGAGTGTGAAACTTCCAGAGCCATGAGAGGAAAGGGTCTGTATCCTGGATGAGGATGTTGACTAAGAGTTGCTGCCCTATAATTATTTCTCATTTTCATTTCTCCACTGAATTCTTACTATCACAGCTTTGGGGAACCTACAACAAAAATCCTTAGATCCATTTCAGACCCCCACCTCTGCCCAGCCCACAGCCCCAAGGAGAGACACTCACCGCTGCCTTATAAATGTCATCCATGGCTGGGCGAGGGGCCGGGGGCTGTCACGGTCACTCTGCCGGCGCTGCCCCGCGGGCACGGCTGATATAGGGCTGGGGCCAGCCCCCGGCAGCCCCGCATGCCCGGCCCCCCAGGAATGCCTGTCCTGCGTGCCTCGGGATGGGGACACCGCCGGGCGCGGCGCTGGCACGTCCGGGGCCAGCCCCAGCGCCAGCCCCGCTCCGCGGCAGCTGGAGCTGTCCTCGTGACTTTGGTGTGGGATCAAGCCACCACTTTTCAGCAAGACCTGCCGAAATTGCTGATAAATCGCGGCTCTTGGCTGTCCTGGCTGGAGCCGTGCCATCGTGTCACCTCCACCTCCAGAGTGTTCCCCCTGGGAGCTGCGTTAGAAAGATTATACTGTGCCGAGTAGGATTGGGTATTACAGGAAAGGCACATGTCCCAAAATATCCCTGTCCAGGAGCAAATGTCCCCCGGGGCAGTGGGAACAGGGGGTGTCAGGGCCCCTCGCCCCCTCTGCTGTGTGTCCCCAAATCCGTGGGGACCTGCAGCTGGGGCCGATGGCCTCGGGGGAGCACGGGGTGAATGTGTGCTGAATGCTCCCACACAGGGAGCATGCGGGGAATGTGCGGTCCCAGTGCCACGGACAGAAGTGGGGAGACACACGGAGCTTTGTCCCAGTCTTCTGTTTTCAGCTAGGGCAGCAAAATGTGAGGATCAGCTATCAAAATGCGGGTATCAACCCTGTTTGATTCCAGCGATAATTGCCAGTCCTTTGGGAAGTCATGACTCACTTCGCCCAGCCAGCTCGCTGATCTGTCCCCACTGCAAACAGCTAAAATCCACACTCCTGGATTTACCGTGGATTTACCACGGATTTACCCTGCCACGGTGGAGAGCAAAAGACACCAAAGGCCTCCAAGTGATGAGCAGTTTTCTGAGTGCAGTGAAAAGTGTTTTAATCCACAGCAACCGAAGACAAACCTGTCTTTTTAACGTTTCAGGACTCCCTCTTGTGTCCAGAGGGGCTGCAGATGGCTCTGGCACCACAGGGTGGCAAGGTCTTGCCTCCAGCTGGCTCATGTCAAAATTAGCTTGCAAAACTAAAAATACAATTAATGCAACTGTTAGTTTTCATTTTTACTACAAATCCACCTTTAAGAAGAATCATGCTGCATGGAAAAACCTGCAGTCCCTGTGGAATGCCCGAGCCAAAGCAGCATTAACTGGGGAGCCAGGTGGTGTCAGCACAAAGTGGGGATGCAGGTGAGCACAAAGCCATCCCCACATCATATCCTCCCAGGTTTTGAGTCCTGAAAGATTCAATCACTGCAGAGCCTGACAGGAACTGTGGTCCTGTGGGCACCCGCTGGCCTTGATTTTCCCAGGCTTCAGCCCAACCCTGCCTCTGCTCAGCATAGGGGTAGCAGATGGAATAAAAAGGAAAATTGTCACATTTAAGGACTTGATTTTTGAAGCAGTTAGTCATCCTGATTTGAATATATTTAATATTTTAGTTGCCTGTAACACACGAAAGTCAGAAACAGCAGCAGAGGGAAGTAGTTATTTTGTTAAAGGGAATTGGAGCCTGTTCTTAGGTGAGGGCACAGACTGGGATGGGAGACCTGCTGTTCCACAGAACCAAAGCACCACCCAAAACCTTGTGGGCAACTCCAGAGAGACCTTTCCAATGAACTGCTGTCCTGAGGCAAGCCCCAGCCCCTGACTGCTTCTCTGGCCTCGGGATTCACTGCAGAGAGGGGGGGGGGGCAAGTGTCAGCTCTGGGCACTAGCAGGCTCCAGGACAGGGGCTGAGGAATCACGTCTGGCCCTGTCCCTTCATCCTGGGAAGTGATGGCTCTGAGTCACCCTGAAAACAGCCCCTGGGATGTGTCAGATTATATTTAGGGTCAATGTAACGCAGGAGGGGAGGCTCCAACATTGCCTTTAAAAGGTCTGCTGCAGAGAGCTGGGGTGAAATTCAGGCTGGGATGTGGAGGAAGGGTCTCTGTGTGCTCAGAGAGGGGAAATTTGGGCCACTGCCACCCTACACACTGGCATGGGAAAGCTGCACTTCTGCGAACATCTGATGCAGGCAGAGACTTACAAAACAGAGCTGAGCCCAGAGGAAAGGCTGAAATCCCATCTGGCAGCGGAAGGAGGTGATGTTCCTCCCGGGAAAGGCGGTGCAGGCGAGTGGCGTTGTGCCAACCCCTGCCTCCCCGCCGGCTGCCTGGAGACAAAGCTTCCAGCATCCCCTGGCTCTCCGAAGTTGTTTGCTTACAGAAGAATTGAGAATTGGGGTTTTGTAGGGAAACCCAAAGCCTCTGCCATGCAAAGCACAGGGAGGGGCTACTGCAGGTATGGGCTGAGGGAAAACCACCCTCTCCTGCTGCTCCCTGTGCCTCCTCACCTGAGCCCCGTGGCAGACAGGGAGTGTGGCTATCTACAGCCCGAGGAGGGCTGCCAGCACAAGTCCCTTAAATCTGGGCACAGCTGGCCCGGTGACACAGCGGCTCTCACTGGGGTCAGGTACAGCCTGCTAGCTCCAGCTGCATCCTGACCTGCTGTCCCACTTGTCAGTCCCTCCAAGCTACCAAGACAACTGGGAAGCTTTACTTGGCTTTTTTCCTCCAAAACTTCATTTCAGGTTCTCATTTCCAAGCTGCTGTAAGCCACTGCAAAACTAGCAGAGGCATTCTCGACATCAAATGTAAAGAAATAAAAGGCAGAAGCTCAACTAAGTTGCAATTTTATTTGAGATTAGGGATGTTTTCAGGGCTCCTTTGGCTGTGTCATGGTTCCAAACTGCAGCAAAATGCTCCATATCCCCCTTCCCTGCCTTGGGCACATGGCCCTGAGAGAGAGTCCAGACCTAGCAACAGCAGAATTCTTTAATGTACTGCTTCCTAAACATTATTTGGAATATTTTAGCTGAAGGAGGCCCCATTTTCCCCCTTCCCCAGGCACATTGCTTCTCTCCTCTGTGAGCCAGGACAGGGCTGTCACACCATAAGCAGGAACTGCTTCAGGAGGAGGAGACGGCGCCAATCAAACCCGACAGCCAGGCTACAAATTTTTATTTAATTAAGGAGATGGGACATTCAGAAGAAGCTTAATTAAAGTTGCTCTCCAAACCCACTTATTATCTCATGAAGAGGCTGATCTCAGCAGCAGTTCTTGATGCTGGGATGGCATTAGAAAATCCCTGTTGGGCTGCCTGTACTCTCTGTCTTTTGTCCTTTTGCACATCATCCTTCAGCTACATCCTGACCAAGGAAAAACATTTTTCAGTGAAAAAAGCCCCAAAATGGCTTTTTCCAGTTCTGTTTGCAAAGGTGTGTTTGCTTATCTCTCACTGCAGTTCTGGTGGCATCTGTGAGACACCAGCATAGCCCCTGCAGCTCCACACATCCAGCCAGGGCATTTGCACTTCTGTTGTAATTCAAGACACCATGCTGAGCTAATTGCATCCTCTCTTAGGTAGCATAAGGAAGGGCAGGCAGATGTTGCTTTCATTCTGCTGGAAGGTACTTTTTAATGAAGTCTCCTTGATTTGACAGTCCAAAACACAATCCTTCTGTGTGTAATGTAGCACAGAGTGTATTTCAAAGCCTTGATGGATGCTTGATGCATCCTTCTGCCAAAACATAATCTTTCTAGATAACATCTCAGTTTTAATACACTCAGATACTCCTAAAGAAACTCATTATATCCTCTCTCCTGCAATTTTCTGTTCCTGGTGAGGCAGGAACAGAACAGGCATTCTGAGCCTGTCAGAAAGGTTGCCATAGTATGACTTCCCCTCAGGGCAACTCAGGTTCAGCTCAGGGGAAAAGGCTGAGGAGAGTTTGCTTGCCATCCTTTAGATTCTCCACTTCTGTTACAAATTCCTGGCAAAATCCTTTAGCGTGTTCAGGCTTGAAACACTTGCCCATGCTAAGTGGGACAGTGAAAGTCCATGCTGTCAGTAAATCACCCCAAACAGCACCCCACGTTCACTCTGGGCTCATTCCTGAGGTCTGGCCCATCAGCCCAGCTCTTCAGCTCTGTTTTTGGGGTGGCACCAGGCAGCTCAGTCACAGAACCACTGAGGTGGCACCTCAGCCTGGTGTGGCAGTGTCCAAGCCTCCAGCAGCCCTTGGTGACCACAGATGTGCACCATGGGCTGCCAGCAGCTGGGACAGTGTCACAGCTACAACGCTGGGAAGGGGCTCAGCCCTTGGCAGCTCTGCACTAGAGGGATTGCACTGGATTGCTCCCACTGGATTGGGCTGGGTTGGATTTGTTGGATTGTACTGGATTGCCTTGCATTGCGCTGTATTGAATGGGACAGCAGTGGATTGCATTGGATTGGACTGGATTTATTGGATTGCATTGGATTGGATTGGATTGGATTCCATTGGATTGGATTCTATTCCACTGGATTCCGTTGAATTGCACTGGACCGGATTTTATTCCACTGGATTCCATTGCATTCCATTGGATTGCATTGTATTAGATTCTATTCCACAGGTTTCCATTGGATTGCATTGGACTGGATTCTATTCCACTGGATTCCATTGGATTGCATTGGACTGGATTCTATTCCATTGGATTCCATTGGACTCCATTGGATTGGATTCTATTCCGCTGGATTCCATTTGACTCCTTTGGACTCTATTGGATTGCATTGGATTGGATTGGATCACATTGGCAATTGGATTGCATTGAACTGGATTGGATTCTGTTGGACTCCATTGCATTGGACTGGATTCTATTCCACTGGAGTCCATGGGACTGCACTGGACTGGATTCGATTCCACAGCCCTGCGTTGGACTGGATTCCATTGATTCCATTGCTCCCCACTGGATCGCGCCCTGGGCACAGCCAGCGCGCATGCGCGTCCAGCCCCCCCCCCCCCGCGGGCCACAGCCCCGCCCCGTGTCGAGCCCCTCCCGCTCAGGCCCCGCCCCTCGCGCCGGGCCCCGCCCCCTATGCCCTTAAAAGGGCGCGGGCGGAGCGCGCCGCGCCCTGAAGGGGGCGAGCCAAGATGGCGGCGGCGGCGGCGCGGGCCGCGCGGGCGGCGGGCGCAGGCGGCGGCGGGCGCGGGGGAGCCGTGACGGCCTGAGCGGCCGCGCCCCGGCGCTTCTCCCGGCGACATGGAGGCGGCGGCGGGAGGCGAGGACGGCGAGGAGCCCCCGCGGGAGGCCCGAGTCCTGGGCTCTGAGCTGGTGGAGACATACACGGTGCGGAGCGGGGAGGCCGTGCGGGGATGGGGGCAGCGGGCCCGGCGCCTCAGCCGTGCCGGGGGAGCGGGCTCGGTGCCGCGCTCGGTGCCGCGCTCGGTGCCGCGCTGCCTCCGGCAGCTCTGCCCGCCCGGAGCCGTGCCCACGCTGAGGACAGGGCGCATTTGGCACAAGTTTCCGAGGGGCTTCGGGGAAAGCAGCCGGTGGGAGCGGGGCTCCGCCGGGAAAAGCGGCCCCGAGCTCTGCGGAGCCTTGGTCCTCCGGGAGAGGCGGAGGCTCCGTGTCGTGTTCTTGCCCGTATATATCTATGTGTCTGTGCGTATGTTTATGGAAGATCGCTGTCGAGTAAACATAGCTTTCAAAGCTGGACTAAACAAAGCAGAAAATCTTTCCTTCGCGTGGAAGTATCATGAAAAGCCCGTCTGATCTTATTTCTAGAGGAAATCAGATGATTTAGGATAGACAGTTTTACCCCACCAAAAAAAAAAAATTGCCAGCAGTGCTTTAATTTTGGGAAGGAATGAAGGAAGCTTTTGATATATAACTTGTTTTTCATCTGGGTGCATTCTACCAAGAGTTAATTGGTCTGTTTTTCAGGAAGAAACTCATCCTAGAACAAACCTCAGTATAATTGCTGACAGAAAAATGCCTCGAGCACACCACCCTTTAGTTATATAACTAAAAAATATTTTCTTCTTCTGCCTTATTTTAGTGTGATTTGAAAGACCTTTTTTCGGCAGAAAGCTCATGGATGACAGGCTTCCTGCTGTGGGAAAGAAAAGGGAAAGGGGGGCAATGGTTTAGAAAGACAGTATTTGGAAAGTTGTGTGATGGATACAGGTAATGCTTCATGCTGCTACCTCTGTAAAGGTGTCCAGGGAAAACAGAGCAACAGCAGAGTGCTTGCTGAGTTGTTAATAGGACAGAGCTTTACACAGGTGTGGCACATGCAGAGCCTAACTCCTTCCCAGGTGATGACTATTGGAACACGATTGTGGGAATGACTTTCAAGTGGCGAGTTGCCATATTTACAGGCAAAAACGTGTGGAGCATTTGGTGAAGGAGTTGACTGCAAGCTTGAAATGAATTTTTGAGAAGTGCCTGAGCTCATTCTCTTAGTTGCATGATGTGTATTCTCAGCAATGGTACCACTGCTGTTGAGCTGTTACTGGGGGTGTGTTGGGATGTGGTTCAACACTCAGTCAGCAGAGAGGCAAAGTGAGACCTGTGGCTTGGGGACTAGAAACTTCCATGTCAGGTGTGAACCCAGGCTCAGCAGTGCTGGTGTTGAGAATTTCAATCAATTATGCAACATCAGTAAATGAGAAAATCAAGTGCATTCAGTTGACAAAATGCCGGTGTCATCTGCCCCCTTATCCCTCTGGAAGTTATGGTGCAGGAGGTGAAAGGAGCTCCTTTGCTGCTTCAGCCTGCAGACAGGTGCTGTGCTAGGGCCACCCTTGGGTAACACCATTAATGTTCTCCATTGAGCTGGAGATCAGGTGTGTAACTCTGCAGGTGGTGTTCATCTGATCAGCTGATAGTTGAGGATAACATTTTAAGCTACTGCAGCTAAGCCCAAGGAAGTTTATTTTTTCAAGACCAGATTTCTTTCTTTAGTGGTTATGGAAATACCATGCTACTTTAATGCCATTTTTCTTGGGAGCTTTAAAAGTACAGTCTATGAAAGACAGGATTTACCATTATTTGGTCCTACTTTGATTCTCTTTGAAGGCACGTTGGCACTAAGCTTGCCTCTGTGTAAACCTCCTGAAGCTGTCGACCCTCCAAGGCTGCTTGTCAGTTTTTATGAGATAGGCCCAAGCCATTAGAAATGTGGGAATAAATCATTAAATGAAAGCAGAAGTTTTACAAAATTCATCACAGGCTGAAAAGTTTTGGAAAAAAATAGCATGTGTTTAGTGTTCATAATTAGTTGAGTGATGCTTAAGGACATGACAGAGACCTGAACCAGGACAGAGATTGTTAAATGGTGTATAAGTCAGCCAAATTTGGTAAAGGTAAGAAAGGAAATACAGCTGTAGCAATCTGCATCTTCATCCATTACCATGTGGGCAGGTGGCAGTGATCCTATCTACATCTTTGTTTTTAAAAGGTTGTTTTTCTTGTGGCATATGAGCTTCCTGTTGCACTCTGTATTTCAGAGCTCAATCTCAATAGAAAGGGGCTGTCATGACATCCATTTGACAGCTGTGCTATCAGATCCTGTAGAATATATCAGGGAGGCCCACAGTTCTGTGTAATGTTGAAGGTACTTTGAAAAACATGATTCTTGTTGGAGTGTTTAGCATGAAAGGCAAGGTATGGGTAAATCCAGCAGGGAAAATGCTGCACTGGTTGATGTGTTTTCTGTTGGGTTAGTAATGTGTGAGTATTTCTACAGGGCGTTTCTCCTGGGTGTGATGGTCCAGCTGATGCTACTGAAGACTAGTTTTATGTAGAAGGCCTCAAGGTTGTCAGTGCTTCATTTGTTTCCTGCTATGCATTTGTTTAGCCTAAAATTGCCTTCCTGCTTTTCCTGGGTTTTGCAGCTGTTTTTAACATAAATACTAACTTCGATATTTAAGGAAATACTGTTGCTTCCTTGAATGGGTGTAAACTGAGGCAGGAGGAGGAGATGTGGCTGCATCAGTGCTCTGGAATTTGGAACCTCCTGGCTGTAGTCACACCTGTGTCCCAGGCTTCCTGTGGAGAGCTCTGTCATTTAAGTGTTGGGTTGTTATTTGGTTTTTTTACCATGCTGAAGCATGTGCAATGGGATGAAACGCAATGTAGAAATGCCAGTTCTCCATGTAAAGCGAGGTAGGCAGGTTTTTGTACTGTGTATAGGAAGTGAACAAAAAGCAGTCTGGAATTGCTGTTATTCATTTAATATCTGTTTTAAAAATGTTTAGTAGGTCTTTCACCCCTCAGTACTTAGGAAGATGAAGGAAGGCTGTTTGGTGATGTGGGCTCTTAACTGCAAAGAACTTGTAGTGTCTTGCTAGAAAATAAAAAAATATATAGCACTGCAAATATGCCAAACACTTTACAAAGTTGATTGCAACCAAAAGAACTGATCTATGGAAAGATGGACAAAACTTTTTATACAGAAGAGTTTGGTAGAGACAGGTGGAAGAGGAAATCCTGTGAACCTAAAGGGGTTTGTGTTTTAGCTCAATAGAAGTACACTTTGTGGCATAAGGATGGGTGGGGATTTCACATGGTGTATTTATTTATGTCTGCAAGAAAGTGCAGAGTGAGGATGTCATCATCTATCCATGTATTCCTTTAGCACTTGGTGTGAGAGGCAGTCCTTGGTGAATGTTAACTTCAGCTGTCAGCCTTGTCATATTAGTGCACTCAAAATTTGTTGGTGATGAGGTTAACCTCCTAAACCAGTAAAATATCTAAGGGGATTTTTGATTTAAAATTATTTATTTCTATATTAAGACAAGGCTTAATATGCACATCAGCATATTGCATTTATATATTTATTCTTCAAGATAATAACAGCTTGTGGATTGATGTGAAATCAGTTGTTGTCTCTGCAGACTGATGCTGTTTGGGGGGTGAATATGCACTGCCTGCTCTGACTGCCTTCTAGATGAGAAATGCTACGGCCTTTTAAAGGCTTAAGGAGTTGTATCAGTGCGTGCAAACACTCACTTTAGCAGGTACTTTCCCAACTAGACTGTCCATTTCACTAAGTGCTGTGTTTCTACAAGTGGTCGGTGCTTGCCATTTCAGCAAAAGGATGTTAAACCTTTATTACAAATTTACTCTGTGTTTTATACAGGGAGGAGGGGTTTCCTTGCTCACCTGGTGAGTTGTCAGTTGGGACATGTGAAGTTTTACTGACTTTCCAGTGTCTCATCTTAGGTTTCATGCCTTGTGTACTCATTGTGCATTGCATTTAGGTGTGCTGCTTGCTCTGCCATAGTTTAGCACAGTCAGCTTTTCAAAAGAATTTATATTTTTATTATGGCTTATAAATGTAGTACTTCTTTACTTCTAAGTTTTGTTTCTTTGAGTCTCTCCTTGCTTTCTTCAGGGTTATGAGGTGCTTTTGAATGCTGGTGTTATTTCTGTTCTGGTTTGTCACCAGCGCAGTGATTAATCCTGATCTGCTGTTTCCCAACACAACATGACAGGAAAACAGGCACAGGACTTGAGTCCATAATTCTGTGTGGGCATTCTTCTGTGTTTTCAGTGCTCATCCCAGCACTGATGTGTCACTCACTGCCTGTGCTAGTCAGACATCTTGGTTTGGTTCTCTGTAGAGCTTGGGTTTTGTTCAGTGAGCCGGTGTCATATGCTTACAAAAATAAAACTGGCATAAACTGTAGTTCATCTTTAAAAACGCAGGTGGTATTCTATTTAATGTTTGACATTGTGCTGCTCTGTACTTGCAGTAAGTGAAAACAGGTCTTTTATATAACAGATTGAAACTGTTGATGCTTTTTGTTTTCTCAAGTGGGTTTAGCAACTAGATGTGTATCATCCTCATAGCAGCTATGAGTCAGCTCTGGGTGATCTGTGGCAGTGAGCAAGTTCTCAACTGTATTAAATGGTTTCAAGATTTGATTACAAGTTGGTGTTTTCCCCAAAGAGTATAGTTGGACTGGCTGATACAGTTTATTTAATTTGTTGTATTCAAGTAGCTGTGGAACTGGTTTTGCAGAGCCTTGTTTGTTTTCTTATTGTGTTTTAGCTTGTACCTTTAACATGTCTTTGGGATGGCTTGTTTCTGGCATATCTAAAGGTAGGCTGAGTTTCTTGCAAAACTGTTCAATCCAGAAAGTAACCTAGAATGAAAACCTTTGTTTGGTACATACATGGCTAAAAATACTTATTTTTGTATTAGGAGATGTTGGGTTGCTTTAGATAATTGTCGTGATTATTTGGGCACAGTAACTCTTCAGGAAGATGTCTTGTGTTCTTTACCCCAAAATGAATAAAATAGCATCCACACAACCAAAGGATTTGTTCAGTTTTCTCAAGGGTTAAACTCCAGATTTCTGCTTAACTGAAGTGACAGCAGGATGCTTGCCAAGTTCCTCTGCCCATTGTGGAACTTGGAAGAAGGGATGCTGCTGTCTCAGGCTTGTGCGTAGCTATGAGTACCAACTTCAGATAGCAGAAACTTTTCAGAAAAAGAAGTAGCTTAGAGCCCTTGGTCATTGACCTTTGGGTTGCAAAAAAAGCAATTGCTTTACACTGAGGCATCTGCATGTTCTTGTTGTGGAGCACCCTCGTGGGTGAGATCAGGCATCCCCCATCAGCAAAGCCACCTCAGAGCTGGGTTAGCATTTCCTTAGCTCTGATGCTTGCAGAATACAGATCCACCTCACAGTGCTCCATCAATCAGCAGGTCTCACAGCCAGCTTCTCTTTAAATGTTTTGCAGTGTCCTTACTTGAATTTCATCCTTTCAGGTGTACATTATTCAGGTCAGTGTTGGCAATCATCAGTGGACAGTCAAACATCGTTACAGTGATTTCCATGACCTGCACGAAAAGGTAAGAATGTTAAAACTGTGACCTTGGTGTCTTATAAAATTTTGTACAGTTCTTGTAGTTCTGTTTTACAGAATGGTTTACATAATTTCTTTCTTCAGTAAGAGAGAGAATAGCTGCCAAATGCCTTCTGAACTGTAGACTAAGTCCTTTTTGTGAGAACATTGTTACTTGCCCCTGTTACACTCCCCTCTTGAACTGAGGGAGGTTGACCGGGACAACTTTAGCCTCAGGTCAAGCTGTGTCAGAGAGGAGAGTTCAAGCTGGAGTCACTGAACTTTTTGCTAAGAAGGATGTTTATGGTCAGCTGATTTGGTGACCAAAGGCTCATCTTGGTGGATGATAAATGTCCTTAAAGTAGCATGGGATAGTTACCAACCAGTGCTGATAAAAAACAAAAATGAGGAAAAGTCTACTTTATTCAAGAGTGTTCGGTTTTCTCAGAAATGCACTGGTTATTTTGTTGTTTTATCACATTCGTTGCATTCTGCCCTGGTATTGAGAGTGATTCTTTGAGCAGACATTGTTACTAAACTCTGATGTTCCATGACAAAATGTTCTTTCTGAAAATATCTAATACTTTGAAGGCAGTAGCTGAATTTACTGAAGTAATTTTATTTTTGGATCTTCCCAGGATCAGGCAACATGTGCATAATGTGTTCCATTGCATCTTTTGTGCAAGTTCAGATAGTATGTCAGGTATTAGCTCTGGTCTTTGTCTTTCAGCTTGTTTCAGAGAAGAAAATAGATAAAAATCTATTACCTCCAAAGAAGATCATTGGAAAAAATTCCAAAAGCCTTGTGGAGAAAAGACAAAAGGAACTGGAGATCTACCTGCAAACTCTGCTGCTCAAGTTCCCTGTTACTGCGCCAAAAGTTTTGTCACACTTCCTACACTTTCATTTATATGTAAGTTATGTTTTTAGTGTCTGACTAGAGGCCTGAGTCTCCTTCCCTAGTTCTCTGACTTGGGGAGAATTCTGTGGAATCTTCATGAGTTTGCCGAAATGGTTCTTTTTCAACCTTTTGCACAATATAACAAAGAATATTTTTAAGATTTTTGACACCACTTTTTATTGCAGTAGAGACACTGTGCTGAGAAGTAGTGTGGGCAGGGACGCTAAGAAGAGAAAATAAATGCTGGCAGGAGAGTTGGAAGCTGTGAATAAATGTTAGGCTGAAGTCAAAAGTGCTGGCTCTCAAATGAACATTGCATAATGGATCCACACCTCCCTACTTAGTGTCTAATGGCTGGAGCTGTGGTTCACACTGAAACAGTTTGCAGTAGCCCAAATGAAGAAAAATGATGCTTCTCTGTGTAAGCACAATGATGGAGTGGCCTTTGGAGAAATAGCTCCAGCAGACATAATGTTACGGTAAAGGATACTTGAAGCAAGAAGCAATTACTTGATTTCATGTTCAGATTGCAATTTGTTCATCTCTTGTGTATAGTTAAGCTTTTTTTGCAATACAGCATCATGTTGTAAGGGGGAGAAGGAATTTCATCAAGAGGAAAAAGCACTGGAGAGCTGAATAGAAAGAAGCAGTAACTGCTTTGGGGTAGGATGTTTTGAGAAGGCCCTTCAGGGTTTCATAGAAAAGCTTCAGAAATTAGTCACAAGTGATCCATTAGGTGTTAATTAAGTTTTAGCAACAAAAGTTTTAGCCTGGTTTAGTTATGTTACATGAATATAATTATCCTGGTGAGACTTCAGAGTTTTTTTTAGATAAAAACAGTAGAAGGTTTATTCTGCAATGTTGCTATTGCCTTGAAGACTTGAGAGAGAAGCACAGATTTGTAGCTGTCAAGCCCTCTGAAATGGATTTTAGGTTTTAAACTTATTCAAAATGTCAGACAATGTAGGGAGAATTCTGTTCAAATAGACCAAAATTCCAGCGATCACCAGCAAGTTGCATAATTTTTCTGTTCTGTGCTCTGTCTTGTAAATGATGTCTGTTCCATTAAAGTTTCAGTGTTGTAACTTCCACATGCATGGGTTTTATGCAAGCAGAAGTTCTTCCTAGCCCCTGACTTATTTCTCAGAAGGACTATTTTTTTTCCTTTTGTAATGTTATCTTTTTTTGCCTTTCCAGAGAGCTAGCAGTATTTGGATATGATTGCTTCCCTGTTTCTAAACTGCTCTTGGATATTAAGAGCAAAGATGTTGCTTAATCTGCAGTTCTTTGCTTTAGGGGGATCTGACTTAGTTGTAAACTCTATTGTTTTTTGCTTGGAACTTTAGAATACTTTCAAATATTTATCAAAAAAGTGTTAATTATTCAGGAGAAAAGCTAAATATTTACCACAGTAATTCTACTGGAAAAAAATGACCTTTCTGCAGAACTTTGATCTTTTAAAATACCTTCATTACCAGACAACCCATGTACTTACTGGAGCCATTATAATCCCTGATATTGCCTCATTAATTTATGTAGGAGAGCTACAATATTTTTGTGTATTCTTTTTTGCAGTATTTCCAGTAAGGATTGTTTAATTTGATTTCTCAGGTTAGTAAAACTAAATGGAGTAGAAATACCAGCCATCGATACATGAAACTCATTTTGAAGCCTTTAGTTGTTCTTGGGTACAGCCTAGCAAAGAGAAACAAAACAGTTGCATGTGACAGCAATGTAGAATTTTATTGTTACTTTGACATTGAAAAGGATTTCTGCAGTGATATGAGGATGCTATTTTGTTGCCTGGTCTTTGTCATCTTAGAAGATTGGGTTTGTTAACTTACATATAGGTTTTGCAGGAAAAGCATTGAATACCCACAAACTGCTGTTCAGAGACACCTGCAAACAACAGACTTCTGTGGGTGTGATGCATTTAAGTGGTTACAACTAAGACAGAAGTCTCTTGTAGATCTGACAGAGGAATAGATTTCCTTTTCTTTTGCCTGCTAGTCACTGAACAGTCTAAGTCATAATCTTGTTCCAACTATAAATGTAGAAAAAGGATTTTTGGCTCTGTGTCCCAGATGACAAAAGAGACATAGAGCAGAGTTTTCAGTTCAGTCTGTGCTTGCCAGATGAGTGTAACTGGCTTATTCAAATGCGAATCAGAATTGTTTAATTTTGTTTGGAATACAGCTTTGAGCTTGTTGTTCTCAAAACTATGGCATGGAGGCTTTGTTCATCCTCAGTGAATGGGGTTTCAGTTGCACTAAGAATGTGATGTTCTAAAATCCTTGCCTCATCAAATGAACTGAGCTGTCTGCTGCAGATGTCCTGTAGATGTATTCCCTTGTTATGAATCATGAGGTATTTGTCAGCAAAGTAAACTCATGCAATATTAATGTGGCAATGATCCATAATACCTGTTTATACTTTGCAGCTACTTTAAAATGAGATGTTTGTCTGAGGGAAGCTTCACCCTCACAAACAGTTTTATTTTGTTCTTTTTGTGGGACTTTGAAAGGAAGCTGTTGGAAGTACCCAGAACTATTTCTGGATTTGCACAGAGCATTTACTTTTTGTGGAGAGAGGTGTGCTCAGGTGGGAAATACTTGTACTGATCTTTGTGCACCTGCAGATTTAGAAAGTGCAAATCCCTGCACTGAAAGTTTTCAGCCTTTCCTGCTGGAGCTGTCAGTGCCAGGAATGGAGGTTGAGCATCTGGGAGGGTTCAGGAGGGGGAAGAGGGATGATGAGAAGAGGAGGAATTTGCATTACTTTGCAGGAAACATAGTGGAGTCCAGAAGACTACTTATTTTTTTATATCTCTTTTTTCTGTAGACCTGTTAATCTAAAGCATTTTCTGTGTTAGTGATATTCTGAGGAAGTGCTGAGTGCTTGAAGCATTAGAATAGTCTTAATGTTCAAATTTGAAGAACACTACACTTGTAATATTTTTTTCAAAACAGAGCTGTCTTCCAAGTTGGGCTAATGATGGCTAGTAATAACTTGCTCTGGTTGTTGCTGCCCTTTTATTAATGTGTGCAGAATGGGATTGTTTAAATGTACTTCACTGCTTTTCATCTTGGAAGTGAAAATCATCTGAAATAAAACAATGTCAAGTAATTTTTATGAAGCGTTTTCAGGTTACAAACAAATCTATAAAACAGTCACCCCTGATTTCAGTTAAAAAAAAAAAAACAGTCCTCTACCACAGCAATAAAAGGATACTTCACTAAAGGTCCAAATTAAAAAATTGGAACCATAAGTATGCAAATAACACTTATTGCAATGGTTTATTGTTTGCAGGAGATCAATGGGATCACTGCTGCATTGGCTGAAGAGCTCTTTCACAAAGGTAAGGAACTTGCAGTATTTATCCAGGAATTTTTTTCTCTGTATTCATGCATTCACATATCTTTCATATTTTACCTCCAGACAAAGACAGATCTGATCTTCCATATCCAACTGATACTTATTCTTCCCCTTCTTTCTTTTTTGTCTTTTTTTGCTGCTTGTGCTTTAATTCAAGCTGCATTTTGTGAGGAGCTACAACAGTCTTACCCCCACTGTTGGAAACAAGAAATTGGTGAATGTATGTTTTGAAAAGGGCCTCCTAATCTGTGTCCTTAAGAGATAGGATGTGGCAGTGGGTGATCAGGAGCTTTTGCTAAGCTCTCTGTCTCAGTGTTTTAGTGTAACCTCTAAGGAAGCTTGGTCTGTGTCAGTGAGTCCTGACAGTCTGTGTATTAAATGCAAGAGATCACTTAACATACCTGAATTCTGGAAGAATAATATTTTGATAAGAGGAGACCTTCTGGTCGGTTAATTTAAGGGTGTGGTTTTCTGAGGCTGGCAGATGAAAATGAAATGCTCTTACTGTAACTACAACAGCTCCAGCTGCTCCATTAACAGCAGGAGGCATGTGAAAGGATTAATCCCTGCTATTTTTGTTTTGAAGGACATACAAGAAGCTACTTTATAATTACAGTTGGCTGAGGCATAGTAAGCATGACAGGTGAAGCATGTTTCAGCAATGCCATTTCAGACTTTCTGGCAGAAAGTTACTTTTAGGTGAAGCCTCCTCAGAGAGTCTATTGAGTGAAATTTGGAATATCTTAAGGAAGCCTGTGAAGAAATCTTTGCTGGCTTTCTAGTGCCTACAGTCTTACTGAAACAAGAATTGTTGATGTGCCACTGACTGCTCTATATCAGTGTAACTTTCCACTAATGTATGTGCAGCTGGACTCTTGGACTTGCTCCCACTGAAGCTGAAGGGAATTTTACTCCTCAGAGCATTTCTGAGAACTCTGCTTATCACAAAAGCTGATGCTTTCTTGTCCATTAAGTCAAACTGGTGTCCCTAAAAGGAAGATATTGATTCCATGTGTGTGTTCCAGCTGCTGTAGCCTACATCGAGCTTATGGTGCCTTCAGAGAGGCTTTTTATATGCTGCTTCCTGGTGTTCCTACTGTTAAATTGGATTGTAAAATTATGCTTAGATAAGGCATTTTCTGTTCTGGGTGTTTGCTTTGGTACTAGCATGAAGAAAATCTCCATACCTTCCAAAAAACAAATTTAGTACAATTCTGCTTTTAGGCAGCATAGCCAAAGATCTGAGATCTGTATTTTAGGTAGCAGGTGCTGTGTTTTCTTAATAGAAAAGAATCTAACTGCTATAGAGATAGCTCAGAAATTGTTTCATAATGCTTACATTATGTAAAGGAACTTCAATTCCAGTCCTATTAAGACTGAGGGAAGTTTGCCATTAGTTTTATTAGGAACTTTGGGCCTGTATCATGAGTGCCTAATTGAATACCTGAATTATTTTCGTGTTAAAAAAATTATTTTGCTACCTCAATTTTCATCGTAGAGTATAAATGACAAACATTTATCACTACATCTTCCTTGTACCATTTATTCCTGTGTCACCCTTGCAGCACTGTGTTTCATGCTAAGCTACTCTGTTTTTCAGGAGAGCAGCTCTTAATGGCTGGAGAAGTTTTCACCATCAGGCCCTTGCAGTTGTACGCTGTCACTCAGCAGCTGCTGCAGGGCAAACCTACCTGTGCTAATGGAGATGCCAAAACAGATCTTGGGCATATTCTGGATTTCACTTGTCGACTCAAGTATCTAAAGGTGAGGTCAATGTTAAATAGGTGTTTATGCTGCCAGTCTTCAATCCATGCTGTCCTCTAGCCAAGGTGTTTGCTGTGTGCTGTGGTCTTTTCAGCAGTGCCCTCTGTATAGATGCAGCCACAGAATCTTGCTGGGTGCCAGTAGGGATGGGTAAAGAAATAAATACTGACCTCTTCAACCTTGCTTTCTTTGCAGGCACTATGGGTAGGACACTGTATATGAATATATGTGCATATGTGCATCTATATAAATCTTGACTCCTTTCTCACTGTCTGACTGCATCTGAAAGTTAAAAATAAAACCCTAAAAAGCGCCTCAGTTTCATAGATGGCCCTGAATTTTTAGCTAAAATGCCATTTCAGAATAAATGTAAAATGGCCTCAGAACACATGGGTTTTGTCAGGAGACAATTTGACTTTTTTTCCACCAAATAAGTGAATTAGACTTCCCCTGAGTAATTTTTTAATGCTGCTTGCTATGACTGAATAATTCATTTTAGCCCCTTTATTGCATGAGGAGCTGTCTTTTAACTGTGTTGTCTGTTCAAAGCTGAAATCAAATGGTGGATCAGGAAAGCAAAACCACAGCTGTGCTGGTGTTCCTCGGGCTCCTCAGATGCCTTTGTCATCCTCTGTCTGTATACAATCTTATAAAGGGAGGATTTTCTGGCTGGAGAAGAGCTTATTGTTTAGAAAATCAGCATCTGCAGAATTTCTAGCCCTTCTTGAATGCTTGTGAGTAGGCACATTCAGAAATTGCAAGCTACATAAAACCAGAGAAAACCCTTAGAGTTTTCTCTCAGAATTCTATTCACAGCAAATATAAATGAAACCACCTGTTTTTTATGCTGCTGACATGCTCTGAGGACAGAATCCTCATGACCATATGGAAATACCACATGAGTTTTTATTGATATATCAGTGTAATGCTTGTTTTCTTCAAACCCATCTTGTCAGTGCCTTGAACTTCATCCCTTGTAGTGGAATTAAAGACAGTGCTGACTTGGAGGGCTCACAGGTTTCAAAGAAGTTGTTTTCAGTGAATGTACCTCTGATTTTCAGCTGAGAATGGAGCTTTGGTCAGTCTTGCTATGATATTGCTTTTTGCATGCCCCATGTGCTACAGAATGCAAGCACAAGGTGGCACTTCAAGTTCAGTGCACTTAGCTGGAGCAACTAGTATTTGTTTTCCTGAAGAGTTAACCCGCAAGTGTCATGAATCATTTCATATTTGAAAAATTGGTTGGAACTTTGGCTGGCTTTCCAAGCCACTGCCCTTGGGCCAATGCCTGTGCAAGACTGGAATGTGAACAAGTTGGATTGTGTACACTAACTCAGTTCTTTAATGTCTTAAATGCCAGGTCACTGGAACGGGCGGACCTTTTGGAACCAGTAACATTCAGGAGCATCTCTTGCCTTTTGATCTGTCTATTTTCAAGTCACTTCATCAAATAGAGGTAGGGCTGAGATACTGCTCATAAATGCATAGGTGCTGTGCAAATGCCAGGGCTGTTGCCTGTATCTCACAATTGGGGATTCTCTGCTTTGATTTGCTGCTGCAATTGGGGAATGCAGAGTTTAGGAGGACTGTTTCATTTGTGAAACAATGTTTTTTCACAAGTTTTGGAAATAAGGATACATGTTTAAATTAGAAGACTAATTGCACTGTGTATGTTTCCAAAAAAAAAAAAAAAACCAGTTTCCAACCTGAGTGCCATTCCACTGCCATAAAGAACTAACAAGTTATTATGGTAGGATCCCCTATTACAAAGTGCTTTTTATTTGGAAAAAAACAAAAGTACATCAAGTATTTGTGAAAATGTCCTGACATTAAATTTGTTTGGGAAAGTGCAATTTTGGGTGTAATGCTGCTTGCTTGATAATTTGCAGATTTTTTTTCTTTGCTGTGCTTGCAATATAAATATCAGCGTTTCTAGCAGTTTTCAATGGGTATTTTTTTGAAATCCCTTCTTGACCACTTCAGGTCTTTCCACAGAGAGAGAATGTCCAATTTTGTCATGCAGTCTGTGCACTTTTGGTGGCTGCTGTACTTTTTCTAGTATACGAATGCTGTTGTCTCATTGATATGAGTCAGTTGTTGGTTGAGAACTGAAGTGTATTTCTGAAGTCAGTGATTTATTGTCATTCTTATATGGGAAAGAAACTATAATAGGCTGTAGTGTGAGAGTCTAACACAGCAGAGAGGCTATTGCAGAATTGTATCAATTTTCCCCTTTTCTGTGAGCATGAATGTGAGGAAAAAAGATTTTAGATCTTAAAGACTTTTGAAATTGTATGTTCCTTAAAGGTTTTGGATTAACTGACACTAGATGAGCACTTTCATCCCAAAGTAAGCACTGTCCAAAAAGTAACAGTGGTAATCTGGGAAGAATTTTTTCAAGAATGACAGGTTTTTCAATCTCTGTCAGTTCATTGTGGTTTCCCTGATAAACCAGCAAATGTGCCAGCCCTCATGGTTGGGTAATGTGTGTTTACAGAGAAGGACCCGGACAGATGCTATAGCAGATTTTCGGTAATGTTGTTTCAAATTGAGCTAAAGAAAAAGAGACTTTGTAATCTTAAACTTAGTCTGTGTAATTAGCTGACTACAGGTTATTAGATTAGTATTTCTTTTTTAATAAAAAGGACATCTGAAACCCAAATGAATGTCTGCAGGTGGAGTCATAGCTTGAAATAGATCTCTTTTTGTAATAGTAAAAATGCTATGACCTGTTAAATCACCTAGGTGGTTTCATCTTGAATACATGGGACAGGTGGGAAGTCAGTGGAGAAGCTTTGGTTAAATATAAGTTTGAATTTCACTTTTCTGTAGTTTTGTCTCTAATTTCTTACTTTAGCTTTGCCAAGTGTCAGTATTTCTGACTTGATAATCTCAGGAGATTTTAAGGAAGTGCTATAACTACTTTGCAGATTGCTGTAGAATGTTCTGTTGAAGCTTTCAGCTGCCTCTTTTGTGTCTCATTTGCCTGTCCTAGTACTTCTGACTTTGTAATGTGATTTTCTTAAATAGATCAGTCATTGTGGGGGAAAGCTTATCAAAGGGCTGACTTCATCAAAACATGCTCTGGCCACACTGAGTGTTCGATTTTCAGCAACATCAATGAAGGTAAGAGGAAGTTCCTACTTCTAGTGAGTGTTCAAAGCACGTGCAAAACCAACATGCACAATGGGGAAATATCCATTTGGAGTTCATGCAGTTTTCTGTACTGCCTATTGCAGGTTCTGCTTTTAGAACCATGGAACTCTAAGGGTTTTCTAACGTTACAGAATCTCAAGTTTCAGAGAAGCAAGTGCTTGGATGTGTCCCTTCACAGGGACACTTTTGATGCTTGCTTACATGGGATTGTTGGCATAGTTTCCAAAACCATTAGCTTTCCCTGAAGATGTAAACCAACTGTTGGTGTCCCTCTCTTAAATAGGAAATCTTGGTGCCTGAGGCCTCCGAGTTTGATCAGTGGCAGCCAGAGGATGCACTGGATTCAAACAGTCCAGTGACAGCAATTATCCCAACCTGGAGAACTTTAACAACTTTGGATATGAGTCACAATAGCATCTCTGAAATTGATGACTCAGTGGTAAGAAATATTTTTAATTTGTGGAAAAAAGTATTACTTATCTATAGTACATTATACACAGCAAGGATTTTGGATTTGCTCTATTGCTTTTTCTGGAGACTTTTCAGTAGCACTTTATGTTGGTTATCTACCCAAGTTAATGATTAGGAGATTTGTTCTATAAGAACTTAATTTCCTTTGCCAAAGGAGAATAGTATTGTCATTTTCATAGGCATTTCCATGAATGTCATAGGCATTTCCATGAATTCTCACTTTTTGAAATATGCTTTTACTGTTTGCCTTGGCTGTAGGAGCCAATTAGAATTTATTTTTAATTTTTTTTAAAAGAAAAAACACCTCGTGGCTTAACTTTGGAGTAGTTATCAAAGCTGAAGCTTCCTACATATTTAAAAACTTATTATTTGCTGGCAGCTTTCTTGACATCAAAACAATATGAAAAGCATGAAAACAAAATTTGGAGTATTTTGCCAGTACTTCAGAATTTTGTTTTGTAAATCAGATATTAAGAAAAAAATAAGATTCATCAGAAGAGCATGATAAAATATGAACATAGCTTTTTACTTGAGCTACTCTTGGGAAACAGGAAATAGTTACATATGTAGTTCAACCAGACATCATGGACTTGGAGCATAATTGCCTTGTTCATGATTTTTTGTGATGTAGATTTAAGATGCTTCAGGTCTGTGTGCAGGTCTTAACTGGCCTGTCTAGGCAAATCCATTCTGAGATTACAACCAAAATAAAGCAGGTGCAAAAAAACACTAATGTCAGAATTCATCATCAAGTTCGAGACCTCCAAAAGTAAAAGGATTTTTGAGTTAAAATGCATTTTCTACAAGTTTGTGTGACCTTGTAATTCTTGGCTGGTGTAATCAGTAATCGACTTATTCTGGGTTTTGGTACTACTTTGGTGCTACTTTTTATTTCTGGTCTTAATCCAGATTTGTGTGTAGCGTGAGTCCCCTCATTTATCTGTTTGATAAGACCAAAGCAGCATTAGTGAATCTGATCTGTAGTTAGTGGGGATAAACTAGGAGAAATTATTTGTCTTCAGTAAGAAACCAGGTTTCAGATTACAACTGAATGGTGCCCTTCAGAGTAACCTGGTTTTCTTAAGAGCAGGAGTCAGCTCTTTTATGCCCCCAGTCACACAGAATGTTTTCGTAATGCCAGAAGCCTGGAAGAGAGACTGCAATGGATAACATATTTCCATTGCTTTTGTTGATCAGCAGATACTGAAGAAATTGTGGCCTGACTTAAAGCTAAGTACATTTAACACATGTACGGTTTTTTCCCCTTCTAGAAACTAATTCCAAAGATTGAGTTCCTGGATTTGAGTCACAATGGGGTGTCTCTGGTGGAAAATCTACAGGTAAGTGATGCATTTGAAGGTGAATTTTTTACCAGCTGCCTGGGACCTTAGAACACAGATTTTCATGCTTCAGAATTTTGTTGGCGAGTATCTTGATGGCCTCAGCCCAAATAGCTCCTTCTTTGTAACATAAAGTACTCTTTTAGTGATGCATTTCTTAACTGCTCCTGGATATTTTAATTTCTTTGCCAGTATTGACACGCATTAATTCATTCACTACCAGCTGTATGTGTGGGTTGGTAAGAATGCTGTGGAGGAAATTCCATTTCTACAGGCTTTAACCTTTGTAATGAACAGTTTCAAGTCATGTCGTTCATGTTATGTAGTGTCCAGCATAAAAACACTGTTGCACAATAAAATGAGCCAGCCATAAGATAGCAGCTTTGTTCAGTTTTAATTGGTGTATGATATGAATTTTCTGTGCTGTTGTAGCATCTGTACAACCTTGTTCACCTGGACTTATCCTACAACAAACTTACATCGCTAGAAGGTGTTCACACAAAACTGGGAAACATCAAAACTCTGAATTTAGCAGGAAATCATCTGGAAAGGCTGTGTGGTCTTAACAAACTGTACTCATTAGTCAACTTGGATCTGAGCAACAACAAAATAGAACAGGTAACTGTTGACTTTTGATGTCAAAATATGTGTTAGCTCAGAAGCAGTTTCCTTTAGTGGATCAAACTGCAAATAAATAAAAGTGGCTGTAGTGATTTTTCCTTGTTGTTGTATGTATGTAATCTATGGAAGCAATGCTCAGTCTGTGTACTCATTTTCATTTTGCCAGTCTGTATTCATGCTTTTATTCAAACATTTTCAGATTGATGAAGTAAAAAATATCGGCAGCCTGCCATGCTTAGAGAAGGTGATGTTATCCAGCAACCCGCTGAGCATCATCCCTGATTACCGGACCAAAGTCCTCGCTCAGTTTGGAGACAGAGCCTCAGAGGTGAGCCCCAGTGCTGCTCTTCTACCTCTGTTCATCCTGCTGAGGAAAGTGCTGCAAATGCCCTGAAAACCTGATGAATGTGTAGTGTGCGTTGGAGAAGGTGTTTAGAGAGTGTGACCTTATTTATGTTACTCAGCTGTGCTCCCGGATCTAAATGAGATTTTTTACCCTGCCCTCCTTGGGTAACAGTCCGGCAATATTGAAACATTGTTGTGCTGGAATGGGTTAAATTTACCAGACAGACCTTGCTGAGTTTGCATTAAAGTGATGTTAGCTCAAGGTCTAATGTGGTAATTGTTTCTGTGTATTGGTTACAAAGATGCACATGGTTTGCATTGAGCTATGGTAATTTTTGATTATTCCATTAATAAAAATTGGGGAATGCTTCATTTTCAATACTTTAAATATTTTAACTTTTTTTTTAGGTTTGTTTGGATAACATTGTTACCACAGAAAAGGAACTGGACACAGTGGAAGTGCTAAAAGCTATTCAAAAAGCAAAGGAGGTGAAATACAAACTCGGCAACTCTGATAAAAAGGTGAGTCTGGTGCTGTGAGAGAAGTAGAACGTGCAGATTACAAAAGCTTACAAAATTACTTCTACAAGTTATATGTAAGCTAAATGCACTAAATCTTCCTTAGCATTAAAATTTTTATGCTTTGTGTTTTAATGTGGTATGAACTTTAATGTTGCCTCTTTTTCCTATTTAGTTTTCAGTGCATTTTTGGTAGTTATCTGACCTTCTATTTGTGGGCTGACTCAGGAGAGAGGAAGTGGGAGGAAAAGATAAAATTACTTAGTGGTGTACACAGTAAATTCACAGTTGACCTTAACAGCCATGTTTTGTATCTTACACAAGTATTGCAGAGCTGTGATTTTATTGCCTGTGTTGCAGAATACTGAAATTACTTCCCCAAACTTTCTTCCTGTGGGTATTCAGCAGTGTGAGAGAATCAGAAATCTGAATTCTCCTTGCCTTCCCTCATACCTGGCTGTGTGCTGTGTAGTTGGCTAGTCTTGGTTTGAAAATCAACATAGGGACAGAAGAGATTCTGTCCCTACAATGTAGAAATCCTGTTTTCATTCTTTTGACTTGTGACACTGCCGATTCTGTCAATATAGTGATTAGTCAGTGATCAGAATGACTTCGCTTAAAAGAATTCTTAGTGGAACTCCTCCTAGTGTGAAAATTGAGACTTAGAGGAGGTGACCACCCCCACCACCCCCCACCAAAAAAGAAAAAAGAAAACCAAAAAAGCTGGCACTAACTTTCCTTCTGCTAAAATTGAGATAGCTTGTGTGGACCTGTTTTAGTTCAGGATCTCATGTGTCCTGTGTATTTAGTTTTTTTTCTTTAATTGCTGCGTACTTTCTTTATTAGATCAGTGAGGACTCCAGGCTCACTGCTGCCAGCTCCAAATCAAACTGTTCTTCTCTTACTGTTCGTCCTTCCTCTCCCTCTCTGCCTCGTCCTGTCAGCTCCAGCCAAGGTAATCATGTATGTATCGTGCTGCTGGGCTGAGCCTCTTGGTTCTGCTTTTCTAAGCTGCATTGATATACATGAATATTATGTGCATGGATTTAGGGCTTTAAAGACAAACACAAAGGCATGGTAGAATTGGCTTTGAAAGTGACAGTTGTATGGAATGTGACTCAGCAAAACCTACTGTAGTTCCCAGTAGTGGTTAAATACCTGGAGTGAGAGTTTGGGTACAGGACTTTCTACTGCATCATCCTGCAGAGGACTAGAGGCCATTCCCAGGTTTGTAGTCATGCTTGAATAGAAAACTGTGGCATAGAGAGAAATATTTTAAAATTGCTTCACTACCCATTCTTGGTCTGCAAAATATGAGCTCGAGCAGCATATGTTCCATTAGTGCTTTTTGCAAGAGCTGTATTTCTGTCACACCAAGGGGAAGATAGAGAAAGGAGATGAGTAAAAGACACCTGTGGGATTAGGGTTCTGGCTGAGCTGGTGATTTCAGCACATCTGTTGTTCTCTATAGTACCTGCTGACCTCACCTCAAGTTTTTTTACTCTGTGTTTCAAATGAATGTGCCTGCTGCATTAGGAACTTAGAAGAATGACTTAACTTTCCTCCTTAGCCCATAGGACTGACTTATGTGAATATTCACTTGTGACTGAGAAAAAGAGATAAAAATACTACTTTCTGGTTTTGGCTTTTGTCTGCTTGCAAAGTGCAGTAGAATATGCATAGTGAGAGAATACTTCATACCCATCTGAAGAGCAGGGATTATTTTCTCAATTTCTTGGTGGATTGGTGGATAAGGGAGAGAAGCAGCTCTGATGAGCTTGATCTTTTGGAAAAAGTCCATTGCTGTGACTTCTGCTGAATCAGCAGAGGTTTCTTAGTTCACTCTAGAGAAATGAAACTGTTCTGATAGCATTTGATTAAGGGGCAGACACCTTGATGCAAATTTAGTTGCTATTAATGTATTTTGCCTTTGTAGCCCTTCTAGATCATTTTTCATCTGCAGAAAAAATGCCAGTTTTTCCAAAATCGAGTAAATGCTTGTTTTAAAATATTAAGCACTTAACAAACTGTCTCAGTCTTGTAACTATGTAACAACCTGCAGTTTTATGCAGGACTTGATGTAAAAAAGTATGTCGGCAACCCCAACACTGTTTAAATTATTTATCAATAGATTTTTTTCTACAATAGTAAATGTTTAGGAGCAATCTGTCTAAAGGACTTAAGAGTTTTATAGAATGGTACAAGAGTCAAGGTTTATTTACTGTAGTCCTTTTCCATAAGATTCCTTCAGTAGAATTTTGGGGAAGACTTTTATAAATAATGGGAAAATGAGGCCTGTGCAGGCTGTTTCTCAGCTTCAACAATAAAAGTTTATTATTTGCTACATATCTTACTATGAAGGTTTGTTTTCAAAATACTAGTTTTGAGAAATATATTTTAAAGAAAATGGAAATATGCTAAGCAATTAGTTTCACTGTTAGACCTTAAGTCATGAATAATGGAATTAATTTCCTGATACGCTGTTTCTATGAATTGTTTTCTCTGCATTTTCTAGACACCATCTGTTTCCGTAACATATTATTCATACTTAATGTCATTGGGAAATGGCTTATGGAAAAAGATTAAATATTTATATAGGAAACAGAAAATTAAAAATAATGCTGTCATGTTCTGGTTTTCCTGTCAATTTGAGTTTCCTTCTTGCTAACACAGTATTTTGTTAAAGTAATAAATACCTCTTGTGTTTCCTCTGACCGTGAGATGTCTTGGTGTAATCTGCTGAACTTCACCATAAATCTGGAAAGATACATACAGGTTTTTTATGCTCAAGCCACAAACATGTTCACACTGTAATTTTGTTGAATATTTTCATATTTAAATACTTAAGCTGGCTGGCTCAGTGGCAATACTAAAAATTGATTTGCTCTGTTGTGTCAGTTCAATGCTGTGAATATCAAACTGGCAAAAATCAAACGTCCCTGAGAATGTTGCCTTGTATTCATTCATGATAAGTTTTACTGATGATTCAGCTTTGAACCCTTGAAAAACACTCCTAATAAGGTGAGATAATATCTTAAGTGGCATTTGAGCAATCAGAGCTTCTAAGTCTGGTTGAAGGTTTTACACAGATATTGTTCAATTGAAGCTTGCAGAAATTTGGGAGTATGCTACAAATTTCATGAAGAGTGCTCTGCCAGCCTAGCAGCTGACTACTTCTGTTAAAACTGACCTGTGTCAAGATTTCTTGCACCAGAATTTGACATTCAAATTGATTGTTAGGTTGAGAAAGAAGCTGTAGCAATCTTTTTTAATTAAACTAAAATTCTACTTGCTTTTTTGTCCTGGCTATTGTGTGAAGATATCCTTTAGCTTTAATGATTTATGATTAGATCTTGATTATACAGTTATAATTCCACTTGATTGGCAGATACTATTAGACATTTATTTTTGTTTTACTTACAAAGAGCTGTTTATATTTGTTCTAGAAATAATTTGTGAAGAAACAGTCCTAGGCAGTAGTTTTTTGCAATCCAGTGATTCGACTCCTACAGACCATACAGTTCCCCAGAGATGCTTTGAAATTCCAGACTCCAGATGTCAAATTCAGGTAATTGCTACACTTCTGTTTATATTATAGTATTTTAATAAGTTTTGGCAAACTTATTTCTGATGTTAAATTTAGATTATCATAGTAGTACATAACAAAGGGTTTTTTTCTTCTCAGAGCTATTTTAGTGGAAAAGGAGGCAGCCCCAAATTTGATTCAAGGGTGTTTGGTCTAGCTTATAAATTAAGTGCAGAATCCAAGTTTACCAGAGTTGCAGAGAACTGTTGCCACTATGGCTTTGAGGTGTTTACCCAGTACTAGCAGAACATCATTTAATAGCCATTTAGATGCATAAAAATTGTGTCTTACCATATTGCAGTATCAGTTTTTGAAAGGCAATTCTCTTGCTGGTAGAGCGGAAGAATTTTCTCCCTGTCAATAGGCAATGACCTTAATTAGTCTTCTTCAATCTCCTTCTGTCTGATAACTTCTGCTTTGTGATTTCATTTGTGGTATTGGAAGCACTCTTCATATGCATGGCTTCAAGGAATAAGACAGGAAGCCTTGGTGTCTCTGCTACCAGTGTAGTTGGTCTTTGTTAGGTTCCCTTAGTGTTTGGCTTCATGTTACACTAATTCAGTAAAAGTTTGTAGAGTGCTCAAATGCCTGGGTCACAGGTTGGATCTGTTCTCAGGTCAGCAGCAGTTTGTTCTTCTGCCTTGGTTGAATGCCCAACCTAAAGCAAACAGCATTTTTGGGTCCTCAAAGGATGGCTGTTAAGCTCCCTGTGAAAACAGCAGGACTTGCCCAGCTTTAAAAAGCATGAGCCAGCATTAACTTTGCTTCTCATGTGTGCTGAACTCTTAAGTATTTTACAGCTTCCTGTTGTTACTTTCTTCTCCTTAGGCACCTGCCTCTTTATTGGCTTCATGCAAAGAGTATAGTGGTGGTCATCATGTGTGGTAAGCTACATAAATAAATTCTGGTTTAAATCCTTGTTAGCTTTTGGGTGATAACAGTGGATACTGTTTTCTTAAACACAGCCTTTACAGCAAAACAATCTCTTGCATTGTATTCTGCCTCTGGTTTTTTGAACCAAAATATGGTGTGTAGTGATTTTAACCTTTGAACCCTGGAATACAGCTGGTGGTTTCAAATGGCTGTATTGTCTAGTCCTTTAGCTCATCAGGTTGTGCTTACTGGGGATGGGAAAGGAAAGTAGAGTTAAACATTTTAGTGTTTACTTTCCATAGAATTACACACTACCAGGCTTTAAAATCTATGGCTGTGCAGAACAAAGATGTTCTACAAAATTACACTGATTTAACTGTATTAACATGAGTAAATATCAAAGTTCTGAGAGGCAGCACTGTGAATTGTAGGTAGCCATAACTGTTTTTAAATTCAAGTTTGTACTTACTGTGGCTTCTTCTCTCTTTTGGAGTTTGGAGAGAGAACACTGTGCAGTGCCTGACCCCTGTAACACCATCATCTTGCCTTTTAATTGCATGTCCTACACTGCCACCAACCAAGACTTTATCCACCACCTTTCTGCATCGATAGTGCAGGCTCTGCAGAAATCTGCCCCCTCCCTCACAGAGAATAAAGGGAGCCCTGTGGGTAATTCCACAACCACAGACAAAGCAGATGGATATTTTGAAATGGGACTTCATGAAGGAGATCAGACTTTTGAGTTCAGCACTACTTCGGATGCTCAATCATCTGACAACATACCAGTGGAGAGTGTTGACATAGTCAAAATTCTCTGGAGCTTTTCAATTCACATTCATAAAGGACTCAGACAGTTTGCTTCCTGTTTGGTTTTGACTGATGAGATGCTAGCTGTGTTTGAGATTCCTCATCAGGAATTGAGAGGAAATTGCCAGCACATCCCTTCTGCCTTGAAATTAACACTGTGTTTTCCATACACTGATCTAATAGAATTTGGCTTTCTCCTGCCGGAAATCTGTTTAACTCTGAAGCTGAAAAACAGTGACCACTGCTTGTTTATTGTTTCAGACTCCCAGAATCTTCAAGACTTTTATTCCTGTTTACAAACGTGTTGCTCTCAACACTACACATCAGTGTTACCAAGCTCCACATGGTACTGTAGAAAAGCAAATCTCCAAGAATTTCTCTGTCAGCTTATGGAATTGAATTGCATTTCAGCCGAAGATGTTGAAATAAAAGGTTGTTTCCCAACATATCTTGTTTATGGGAATAAAACCAATGTTCAGAAAGTCTTGCATCAACCAGAGTCAGCTGGCAATAGCAAGGAATGGTCAAAGAACGTTTTGTGTTCTTCACTTTATTCTTCAGTGTATAAATCTTCTGACCAGAGTCCCTGTGTGGTCCATCCATGTTGGATATTTCTAACACCCCAACATCTGTACATAGTAAAGGTGGATTTCAGTTTACTGCCAGGTAAATGGGGAGGCACAGAAGAGTTGGGAAGTGTATTTAAGCTGAATAGAATTCCATTGGCATCACTTGTGCTGCATCCAGCTCATGGTGCCACACAGCAGAAAGGTTCGTTTTCGGATGGACACGTGCTGGAGTTGCTTGTTGGATACAGATTTGTTACAGCAGTGTTTGTTCTACCTCATGAGAAATTCCACTTTCTAAGAATCTACAGCCTTCTAAGGACGCTGCTCCAGGATGTTAAGACTATTATTATTTTCAAAGCTTCAAGCAAATCAGATGCTGTAAGAAATAATGCTGTGGAGGCAAACAGACTCAGTCAGGCAGCCAGGTAATGATTCCTGGGAAAGGTCTCTTGCACAGTGCTTGATGTGGCCTGACCCCTGTGTTTGCTGCTGTCATTGTGGTTGGGTTTGGACTGTAGTAGCATTGATGAAATACTTCTGCATTGTGCTAGTCTGGTGTAAGTGTGAATGGTTATCCTGGACTGTAGCAGTCCCCCTGGTTTTTTTTTTGTTTGTTTTTTTTTTTTTCTGTTTTGTTGCTGTAATGTAAAATGTAATTTCTGATGGAAGGAAACTTCCTATTTCATGTGCCTGCTGGCTGAGGTCATGGCAGGTTGACAGCTATGGTCAAGATATAAATAATTATTAAAAATGGAAGTTACCTGGTTTGAATTTTTGAATGAAATAGAAATATTCTTGCAGGGAAAAAGCTGTGTAGATCTTCACGTTTTGATTATTTGTATTCTGGATCTTTTCTAGTTTTTGCAAGCCTCATCTAACATTGTCATCTTTATACCCATCTGAGCTTCTTATGCAGAAGATAACAGAAGACAACCAGATTCCTGTTCACCTTCATGTTTCTGTGTCTCTGCAGTATGTGGCTGGGCTGAAGGGAAGAGCCCTGGTTGAATTTTTCCACAGCAACATTGCAGAGGTATGATGTCTACACCAAGTGTACAACAACATGCTTTGTGACCTTTCTGTACTACACAGTATCTATAAAAACTTCCCTGATTTTAGCCAGAAGAATTAGTCTCTGGGAAAACTGAAAGCATTTTGATCAAGAATCTGTATGTTATTCCATTTTGGGTTCTCTGCTACAGCAGTTGGGATCCTGCAAGGCATATTTTGCCTTCAGGATGTGTGGTGCTGAACAGGAGAGTACATGAGTTATGTCTTGATGATGTGATTGCTCCAAGAATGTTCCTCTATTTTCTTTAAAGTGGGAAAAGGAAAGAAAATAACAGGAATGAAATTATTTTGGGATGGTTCTTAGCTAAATCAAGAAATAAGTTTTTGTAATACTGTATATGACTGCATCACATGTGCATGGCTGGGTACTCCAGAAACATGAACAGATAAACCTGATTTCTGAAAAACATTTAAGTGTATCTGGGGAACATCAGATTGAAAAGTAAAAATATTACCCAAAATTTATGATGTGGCTTTTTGAGTAATAAATCACTGTGATCTGAGTATAAATGTCACTTGAAAGCTTGAGAAATAAATATGTTTTTTCTTATTCCCTTACCTCTCTTTGAAATGTTTTAAGTAAGCACAGTTACAAGCTGTGCTCCTCTTTTTATATCAGGAGAAGCTGATAAAAAAAGCAGGTGACTCATTTAAAGGATGCTGAGTTGGAATGGCAGCTGCAGTGGCAAGCTGTGCTCCTGTCCTCTGTCCAGGGTCTTCAAATCCAACCCTCAGAAACACCTAAAGGCTCAGCAGACTTCATGTTTGCAAAGCCACTGCTCAGCTGGTGATTTTTGCCTGCAGTGTCTGCCCTAAAAAGTCTTTCTTACAAATGAGATGTTTTTCTGTATTTTTCTAATTTTGATCAGAAAACAAGGAATAATTTGGTTATAACAGAAAAATAATTTCCTTATACAAACACAAGATATTTTCAGTGGCTGCCATTGTGGCCTCATTCAGCAGCTTTGAGGTGAACTACCTGTCTTTGACCAGAGCATGTTCTGGTGCTTAAGATTTTGAAGTTGTTTCTCTGGGGTCTGAAATTGTCTCTAAGGTGATGAAACTGTCTGAAATATCAAAGTTTATGTGCTTATGAAATAAAATTTACATCTTAGGTGGAAAATGAAGAGTTGAGACACCTCATGTGGTCTTCAGTTCTGTTTTACAAGACTCCCAGTGTGGAAGTGATGGCTTGTGTGCTTCTCTCAACAAAAGCTATTTACTTTCTGTTGGATGATTCTTTCATTCATGCAGATGAGCACCAGTCAGGTAAAGTAGTTACTTTGGTCCTTTAATCATGTTACCACCTTAAATCCCTCTCTCTGTGTCTTTTCAGTCTAAGTACCAATTTTGGTCAATATTCTTAATTAGACCTCCTAGTTGAAGGGGTCAGTATTTGCATAAGGCTTTTATGTTCAAAAAACCAGGGTCTTGAGTCATGTCTGCTTCTCAGACAGATCCTTTTAGCTGCCACAATATCCATGCTTTTCTTTGATGTTACTTCATAGTCCCTCTCATAATGCAAATGGAAAGTGAAGAGTAATGAACCTCATGCTGGGCATTCAGTTGAAATGTGATATTAGTGCATGTGCTGATTTAAATTTGGTGTGTGACAAATGTTTATAAAAAAAGCTCCTAATAAAATTTGCTTGTATTTTGCTCAAGAAATTTTTAGCCAATGTACCCAGTTTTTTCTTAATTTCTTTCTTCAAGTGTGAGATAAGTATTAGTTTGTAATATAGAAATTATGCTTATGGGCAGAGCAATCTTTTTATTTTTACTTTTATATCATGGATACTTCTTTAACAGATTTTTGGAACAAAGAAAACTCAGACTGTGAAAACAGTTCTTTCCACCTCTCTTGCTGCTTTGTGCTAAAACTTAATGACCTGCAGTCAGTCAATGTTGGCCTGTTCGACCAATACTTCCGAATTACTGGTGAGTACATCTTGTGCTTTGAGCTTTTCCAGTTCTATTTTGTTCCAGTCTTTTTTAGATGGATCTGTCTTTATTAGTGAGATGGAAGAGTGGTTTTCTATTGCTTCTTTTTCTTGAATCCCTAGAGCAATATTTGAATCATAAGTATAAGTTGTATTTTAAATGAAGAGAAATTGTGTATTTTTTGAGGGATTTGTAGGGATTCCATTGTTTTCAAAAATTTGAAAGATTTCTGAATAATGGTGCATGTTTTCAGAAGAAATAATCCTTAAAAATTTTTTTTCTGATGACAGTTTCATGTTGGTTTAAGAAATGGTAATGCCACAGTGAGTGAATTATGTTCTTTGTTCTACTCAGGGCATTCTGCAGATCACATTGTCACCTGCCTGACAAGAGACAGTTACAACACTCACACCTTCATACAGCAGCTTATGGCAGTCCTGTCACTGCTTGCACGCACTCCCTCACCTGAACCAGTAGATAAGGACTTCTACTCTGAATTTGGGAGTAAAAACACAGGTGAGTGGTCTTTTCTACATGACATGACTTATTTAGGCATCATACTTAAGGCTTCACCTCAACTGTACTGATTAAAAACTCTTTTGAGGGACATTTATGCAGCAGTCATTTCCTATTTGATGCTTCAGCTAAACGTCTTGACTTTAGTTATCTTAGATGTGCCTTATGTGAGTAGGATAGTTAAATGTATGTAAGAGTCTTGCACAAGTAAAGTTAGTGATGGCTTTTTACATTCACCCTGGACTTACATGGTTAGAAATTTGAAGAAAAGTATGTTGGTAATGCAAGAAGAACTCTGGCAGAGATCTGCAATCCAAATAGAATTATTCCAATATTGTTTATAAGCAAAAGCAAGTATCAGTAGATACAAAACTTAAATTCTTCCAGCTGTCAAGGATTGTTGTTTATCCTCGTACATTAAGTGTTGTATAGCACTAAATAGAGATATAATAATGTATGTTTCTTTCAGGAAAAATGGAGAATTATGAACTGATTCACTCTAGCAGAGTAAAATTTATTTATCCAAATGAAGAGGAAATTGGGGACCTTGCTTTTCTAGTGGCAGAGAAGATGGATGGTTTGACCAATCTTCCATCCCTCAACATCCTTCTGTATGTGTTGGCATTTCAAGTAAATCACTTTGAAGGATCTGCTCAGAACACTAGTTCACTTCAACCTAAAACACTGATATTGACCAGCTCTGATTTGTTCCTCTTTGATGAAGATTATATCAGTTACCCACTGCCTGAATTTGCTAAGGAGCCACCAAAGAGAGACAAGTATCAGCTTGCAGATGGAAGACGAATCCGGGATTTAGACAGAGTACTCATGGGGTATCAGACATATCCACAGGCCCTTACATTTGTGTTTGATGATGTTCAGAATCAGGACCTGATGCAGAATTTAACACTGGATCACTTTGGAGAAACTGATAGTGTCCCAAAAGGAAATTCCAAACAAGAGGGCAGCAGGAGCAGAGAGATCCAGTGGTACATTTTTATTCCAAGTGCAGAAAGCAGAGAGAAATTAATTTCATTGCTTGCAAGACAGTGGGAGATCCTGTGTGGTAGGGAATTGCCTTTGGAACTCACTGGGTAGTTACTGCACAGCCAAGTGATTTCAGTGGGTATTACAAGGTAAAGCACAGTGAGTAAGTAGATAGCACCTGTCAAGTTCTCTGTTTTCATGAGGAGCTGACCTGGACTCCTTTGCTCCCTGGTGCAGTGAACGTGTAATAGTACATAGAAATACTCTGAAGTGTTAACTGGGGACTGACCTTCTTGTACAGTCTATTTTTATGCAATAGTATATAGTGAAAAAAACCACATGAGACATCCTGGGAAACTGTATGGAAAATTTAAGGAGTCAACACTAGATATTCTGTCGTCTGGGGCTGTTAAGGTTTCCACTATTTTTCTGTATATATCAGTCTTGCTGTTCTATACAAATTCTAATGTGTAAATAAGGGTAAATGCTTGTGTATGTTCAAGTGCAATGTTCTTTGTACAAGAAGTATTTTGGGTATGCTGCTAATGCTTATTATTTAATGATCTTACAGTTTTACATATGTTTTTCTTTTAGGCCAAATGTAATTATTTGCTGCCAGTCATTAACTTAACAGTAAAATTTGAGCCACAAGCAGGTAACAAATTTTCATATGAAACTATTTTCACAGGCATTCATTTTCCTTATCCAAGGATAAAAGAATTGGTTGGTAAAAATCCCCTCAGTATTGTCTTGAAAGTGGAAATACCCAGTGTGGGTATATTAGCATTTTGTCAGCAAATAATGGATTTGTATCTCTGAATACAAAGTCTTTCTTTTGCCTATCTTGTCAATACAAATAAAGTGTAATTTGACAGTTTTCTTTTGGCCTTGTCTTTATTCAAGTCTATATCTTGTGTTTCCAGGATACCATATGGCAGTTCAGCAGCACACATTCTGTTCCTAGAGTGCATTGTAAAGTATGAAATGTGCAGCGAAATGAAAGAAGAAAATAGTTCATTCTACTACCACAGGATTGTTAGTCCAGAAATACATCTGAGTCATGGAAGCTGAGGATCTGCAGCCTCTAAACACAATTTGAGGATTTATTTCAAGTACCTTTGCTTATCTATTAGATATTAGGGATTTTCTTTCTAAGCTGTCATGTTTAACTTGGCAGTTACTGTGCCCAACAAGTTTTAGCGTGCCCCATGACAGTAAAATCCCTACTCACTACTATGAAGACAGATACTGACACTGAAAAAGAATGTTCTATATCTAATGGGATTAAGAAGGGAAGAACAGTTTTGATGCTTACGTGGCAGCTGATGCTGCTTAAAACTGGTGCCCTTAAACACATAGAGAAATCTGGGTTGGAAGAGACCTTGGGACATCCAACAGTCAAGCTTTAAACAGGGCAATCTTCAAAAAGGTCACTCAGGGCCTGGTCCAAACAAGTTATGAGTTTTCTCCAAGAATAGCGAGTCCATAGTGCTGTTAGGAGTTTGGTGGTTTCACTGAGTATTTTCCATGCTATTGCAGAACTTTTGCTATGCTTTTTGGATTTCAGAAGCCAGGATTGTTGCAGTCAGTGCAAGGATGACAAAGACAGAGGCAGCCAAAATCAAATTATATTGCAGGATGCAGTGGAGTTCCCAAAGCAAGCAGAAATGAGCATAACTGGAGTGCATCTCTGTTCCCAGTTTGACAGAGGAAGTCTAACTCCTTAAGCCTAGACTGCACTGAACAGTTAAGGTAGGTACTGCAAGCTCTTGGAGAAAACTTAATTTTCCTGTATTTTAGAGCTCTTCCATTCTCTGAAATCTCAGTGTTGCTGATCTTTATTTAATCTTAACTATCACTGGGTAGGAAAAGCTGATTTCTAAATTAAACATCCCAGGAATAAAGTAATTAAAAGAAATTTTAGGTCTTCACGAGTTCTTGCTGATGTAGCTCTGTTAATCACTTATTAATAATTGTCCAAGGTAACACCTTTGAGGAGTCTGTAGCAATTTAAACAGTCTGATTTTCAAAAGCATTTGAGAACTTACCAGATTAATGGATAATTTATAAGAGAATTTATAAGTGACTACAAAGGGAGTCTGTAAGGAGTCCTCTGGAACTGCCTGGGAGTTGAGCCAGCATGGACAGATCTGTCTCTCATATGAGGATTATACTTGTCATTGTTTCTGGATAAGTCAGCCCTGCTTCCATCTTGTAAATAAGGGCTGTTCTGGGGCTTGCCCTGTGCTTGAGATAGACAGTTGAGTTCTGTTTTAAGCATCTCCTGTAAAACCCAACTGTTTAAAGGTATTTTAATACAGTAGTGGATATAGAGAATCTTAGAGTAAGCAGAGATAATCCCCTGCTTGTTACATACTTTCGAGCAGATAAGGCCTCTTCTTTGTATTTTATCATAGAAAAAACACATCTCTGGTTAAACTTAACATTCTTTTTAAGTTCACACCTGTTTAAAACATAGAATCTGTCCCTTTGGATCAGATTATTAATCCAGGAAATAGCTGCAATTCCTCCTTGATATCTTGGTAAGCATTGATCATATTTCAAGACTAATGAAATGTTCAGTACATACTGCAGTATATTTTGATTCTTCCAGTAACTATCTTACCTGTGGTGCTATCAGAATTGTTTATTTTCAGGGCATTTTTTCAATAAATCATCTTCTATTCTCTGCTAAGTAGAGCATGGGCTATATAAAGTTTTTTTTCCCTGATACTTCACCTCTTTTTCCATTTTTACCTGGTAAGAAAATTAGAAATGACAGCCCAACCAAACCCCAAACAAGAAATCCCCCTCTCTCCTGCTACCAGATATCTGATCCCTTGCTGCTGTCATAGAATCCCAGAATGGTTTCTGTTGCAATGGGCTTTCAGAATCATCTCATTCCAACTCCACTTCCATAGGCAGGAATGCCACCCACTTGATCTATTTTTCAAGGGCCCCATCCAGCCTGGCCTTGGACACTTCCAGGGATGGGGCATCCACAGCATCTCTGGGCCACCTGTGCCAGGGTCTCTGAGTAAAGACTTTCTTCCTTACATCTAATCTAAATATCTTAAAAAAAAAAAAAATTAAAAACATTCCCCATGGTTGTATCACTGTCTGCCATGGTAAAAAATCCCTCATTAAAAAAACACTTTAAATACTGATATGGCTGCAGTCAGCCTCCCTGGATCTGATTTTTTCCATCCTGAACGGCCAAATTCTCCCAGCTAGTCTGCAGAGGAGAGATGCTCTGTGTTAGAACCTGCTGGAGTCAGTGCTTTGTGGGTGTGCATTTCTGTTCATTTAAGTGCAATATTAAGCTGAACATTTTCATAAACTGTCATTCTTTGGTGCCAACCTGTTGTCTTTGTTGTCTAATTTTAATGTAGTCTTTTGTTCTTAAATACAGGAATTTAAGTGAGATTTTCTTGAAAATATACAATAATTTATCTTGAAACTAAGCTGATTGCTTCAGTTCATAAAGATTTCCCAGAACTTTCCACATTTAGTTTCTACAGAAAGCTCTGCAGAATGAAGTAACTGTCAACAGCTGAGCTCACACAGAAAGTCTTGATTTCTGCCTCTCTTTTTGCAAGAGGACAACAAAGTGCTGCAGGCATATTCCTCTTTAGTAACCCTTTGTCTTCAACTTCTTTCCAGCTTCCCACCCTTGTTCAACATGAAGACAATATCTGAGTAGCTGAAGTTCTGACCAGAAACACACAGAGGCAGGTGGGGGGACCTTTGTCAGGAAAGTATCTCCTGAACTCTCAAATTTCTGTGTTCTGACTTTGCAGCTGATGTCCATTTTTGCCACCCTAGGAAGACCCAGACAATTATTTTTGTTCAGTGTCATCTGCCAAGGATCTGCCCAGAGGTTTTAAAACTTCCCTTGTATTACAATTAAAAAGTTGTAAATGAACCTCATTAGGAAGGAAGGTAAAGGAGGTGCTGACCTGGGCTACACTTTTTTCTCTGCAAGAAGAAATGACAGTGTGACCTGCATCCTGTCTGTCCTGTGTCCATTCCTGTGCTGCTTTGCAGAGCTCTGATCTGCTGGCTGTGGATGTACTGCACAATCAGGTATTTCCACCAGCACTTCTGGCTCACCTTCTTGTTCTTATCAGCCCTGATAACGAGGTGGGGTTTTTTAATTAACCAAGTGCTGCTGCATCTTACTTGGATTCTGATCAGAAAGTTTACTTGTGCAGTACTAGCCTTCAAACATACCAAATTTTAGGCAGAAAGCAGCCACATGAGGAAAAATAGGAAGTTGTGGCCCAGAGCAAGCTACAAGCTTCAGTTGCTTGATGTCCACCTGATAATTAAGGGCATTTAGTAGCCTGGAAAGCTAAAATTTGATGTGAAAAAGGGAGGATGGGAAATTCATTACATCCAGAAAGCACTAAAAAAGGACTGGCCAACACTGGAAAAATCTACCTGAGTAAGTGCATGAAGAGCAGTAGCCAGAGTAGATGAGGTGGGCACCAAACCTTGTGCTTCAGTTTTCAGGGTCTCAGAGGGGATGGCAAGAACCCCTAGCATGTCTGAAGTTGCTGAAAATGCAGAGCTAGCAGGATTCTGACTCCCATCTCCATCTGTTCTCAGGCAGACATTCAGTGCTATCCTTGGCAAACTGTTGGGTACAGCTTGAGTCAAGCACACTGTTTGTCCTTTCTATCCCTTATAGACAACAGGACCTGAAAAATCAGCAGCACTTCATGGGAGAGCTCACTGCCTCTGCCATTGTGCTCCTTCAGCAGGTACTGAGTTTCAATAGCTCAGCTATTGAAACAAACAGTTCTACCCAGAATTCTAATTAATATTGGATATCTGGGGGGAATTTGGAGTCTGACTTTCCAGTACAATCCCAGAGTGCTGCTTAATAAATGGGAAAGGTACAAAACTAAAACCAAGAGATGGGAAAAGGTTGCAGGTTTTCCCTGCAGCAGAGCATGAAAAGGAGCCAGAGAAAGTGATAGGCCAGACTTAAAGCACTTACCTACTGATGCTGGGACTGCTGCCCATAGAGGTTTTAGAGTAACAGGATGTGAGCAGCCAGGACCATTTCTTTCTGAATTGTACCACAACATTGTGCTCAGGCAGCCCTACCTGTCTGCTTGGAATTGGACTACTGTGTCTGTGTGAGAAGGATAAACAGACTGCTATTCTCTGTGCAGTCCTTGCAGGTTTTTTTGCTTTTATGAGCAAACCTTAAAATTCCTGTTCTTTCCAACTTGCCAAGAGGAAAGGAAAATTAGGATTGTGTCCTTGCATCTTCACCAGGACCCTGAGGGTATGTTGGATAAGTCAGGGATGGCCCCCTTCCTACACACAAGCACTATTGGCTTGGCCTGTTTAATCCTGTTCAGACTCACAGCCTTCTTACACCCTTACAATTCAGAGCAAAGGGACTTAATGTCCTTTCCCAGCTTTGCCAGAAGTGTAGAACAAGAGTCCTTTTCTCTCTGTGGATGTAACCAAATGGTCAGTTCCCAGAGAAGCTGTGTGGCAAGGTGGACTGGATGGCAAATCACTTGCCTTGGCTCTGTAGTTTCTAAACAAAAGATTTCAATAGCAGGAAATTGCCCAATGTAGTCAGAGCTGCACACACTTCACAGAGCAGAGCTGGTGACCCAGCATTTTAAAACACAGTGTGTGGCACAGGCAGGAAGGGAGTCTGGGAGGGTTTGTAGCCTTATCCTTTGCCTTTATCCAGGTGGGGATTTGGTTTCTTTTCCTGTGAAACAGGTTGAGTAATTTTTGCCAGCAAATTCTCAACTTTAAATGTTAATGTGTGCATAATAAAAATTCCAGGTCTTACAAATGTTGCTTTAGCAGAGCCAGCTTGTCATAGATGCATAAATAAAAAGAGAGGGAATTTTTCCCTGAGAGAGGAAAATCCTGAGCGTTCCTGCTGCCAACAACCTGCTGATGATGGGGGAGACTGAGCCCACCAGGTAAATTTTAAGTGTTTTGTACCAGTCATCTTGAAGAAGTCAGGGCCAGAATTTGAAGATATTTCTAAGACCCACGTTTGTGACTTCTGCTAAACCAGCCACCTTCTGTTATGTGGGCAAGAGACACTTAACAGTAAGTCAATCTCCATGCTTTCCAAAACAAATAAATGTCCATGTGTGAAACCTCACAGCTAAATGCTGGCAAACAGTTGACAAGTCCTACTGTATGTTTTAAAATTGGATTTGCACAATCCTATTTCAATCAAACATTGACTGTGATGTGAACAAAATCCTCCTACCCTGCCTGCACAGGGCCGTTTGTGTATTCTGTCAGAATCAAATCAGATCTTTACAAGTCTTGCCTACATTTTCTCTTTTGATGAAGGCTCTCTGGCAGATATCAGGATCTTGTTTTACAAGATTTTGGGGGTTTGAAATACTTTGTAGAGATGCCTCTGTGCATGAGCAAGTCTAATTGAAATGTGTGAGGGAACTGGGGTTTCTGTTTCTTGACAGTTTTGAAGAGAACTGGACTAAACAGTGGAATCAAAAAATTGATCCAATGCATTTTGCTGCTAAGGCATAAAGTTTCTATAGATGTCATCCATAAGAAAATACATTTATCTGCTTAGGAGGAGTCCGTTTATGAGAAGAGAACAGAAACTGTGAGTGGAGCAGTAATTTGTTCGGCTCATTTTTGCTTCCTGTGCTGTGTCTCTGCTGGTGTTGTCATCTTTGATGACACTGCCAGCTGGAACTGCTGCTGAGAGCACCTTGGCTTCTGTGCACTGAACATTATTAATGGCTCTTGACCACCGATTAATTTAGAGGTGGTCAGTTCACCTTCCTACCAACTTCCAGAATCGTGAAGATCCAAAGTTGTTGCAGATTTTGGTGTTCCAGCTCCAGGAGCAGTGGTCAGCAAAGTTTCCATTCTCTCAGAGCAGCTCGTAGGCAGTGGCTGAAACACACTCTGCTTATGCTGCTTAGTCAGGAAAGCAGGGTCTAATGACAGATGACCTTTTGATTTTTCAGTTTATGCTCTGCTGCTGTACAATGGCACTACTCACTGTTTGCATTTTTAGCCTGTGTATTGCTGTTGTATTGCTAGTCTTTAATTGAGGTAAGGTCAGATAAGGAAACCGGCTGTGAACCTTTTGATGTTGCTGTGAATCTGATTTATTTAATTCAGACAGGAATTTCACCAAGCATTTCTCTCCCTTCCTGGTTTCCCTGCAGTTTGGTAGATACAGTGATGATAAGCAGCAGTGGAAAGCCCTGGAATCAGTCTTTGTGTGTCTTTTCTTGCCCTGTACCATCTTCAGTGCTGAGCCATTTAGAAAACTGTCTGAAACCCCATTAAAGAAGCCACCTTCAAGTGCCCCAGGGTGAACTATTTTCACCTTAAAAACTTACCAGCTATGTGTGGATGCTGGCAACTTAATCCCTGTGTCATACAGCCAACTCTTGGAAAACCCAGCAGTCTTCACCATCCTCCTGGGGCAGCATGGAGGAGAGGAGCAGCCTCATTCTTGTGTTTCCATGGCCAGCTCAGGTCCATGACTGCAGGCCAAGAAAACACTGTACAGCTTCCATTCTCTACAAGAGTGTCCCCACTGCCCATCTGTGACTGTCCCATCCCACCAGAGCTGGCTGAGCCATGATGCCTCTGCTCATTTTGAAGACCTTCAGGGTACCAAATGGTTTCCAGAGCAGTGTGAGCCCTCTGACCTTGACAGGATGGCACCAGTTGGGCAGCAACAGTCCCAGGGCTGCAGATGTCCTGTGGCAGGACAAGTGGGCTGAGCTGTGGGCTGGTGCTGCTCACATGGGTTGCAGTGGATGGTTGTGTGCCTTATCTGCTTCCTGTTAGTGCAGGATATATAGCAGGGCTGGCTGTCATCATGCTGCCTTTCCCTGTAGGATGAAGGCAGAAGAAAAGCACAGCTAACGGCACCAGTAAGTACAGCAGTTCCTACACGCCTTGTATGTTACACCATGTGTGTCTTTGTGGGGATGCAGGGGCAAAAAAGTATTAATGCTCTCATTATTTATGTAAGCACAAGAATGGCTTCATGGTTTCATTTAGGCACCTCCATGTGCTATTAATGGCTTGGAAATATGAAGGTGCCTCATTGCTTAGTGAGATTTGCTGCTAACAGAAGCAATCCTTAGACTGCTCAGTTTAGTGGGCTCTCTTAGTAGACAAAGAATACAGAAAAACTGTCAATAATCAATTCTTTGTACAATTCAAAAGGAGAATATAAATTGCAGACTAACCTCAGGTTAGTGTGTATTTTTTTTAATCCTCTTTTGAGACTTTCCTATTCTGAGTGCTATGGAACTGCTCCTTGGATTCATCAAGCTGTCAGCAGAGTGTTTGGAAATTATAAATTTTGCCACTGCTGCCGTAGCATGAGCTTTTCTTATTGAGAAAGTCAACTATTTAAAATAAAAATACCAAAGCCTGCCCAAAGTGCTTGATTGATTGATTGATGCAATGTGCTCCATTCCTGCTCTGAAGCACAGCCTGTCACTCGCATTGCTTTGTTCTTGCAATACTTTGGGATAGGCAGTGCTCAGCTCTACCTTCACTTTGAGGTGTTATGGACATATTCACACCAGTGGCAAAAGGAAATTGAATTACTCTTCATGAATTTATGGTATTTAGGTTTGCCCATTGGATTTGCCTTCTGTTAAGCATACAGTTAACCTCTTTTCATTCCAATTTGCTGAAAACTAAGGATTTCCTTCCTTCTGTTTTGAACTGATATGTAAGAGGAAATCCGTAGATGTTCCTGTTTTGAGTAAACCTTTTACTAAGGAGCTCAGCTTGTGCATTTAAAAAAAGAATGGAAAGAAAAAGGCTATGTTGATTCAGAACTAACACTAGAAGTAGCAGATCCATTTCTGAAGGCTTTGCAGCCAAAAAGAACAGTGCAAAAATGCTCTCTCCCTGTTTACTTTTAACCTCTGGTTTGTCTTGGATCTGATTCTTAGTAGGCGGTGTTATCTTACAGAAATTGCAGCCTCTCTCACCACCCTTTTTGTGTAAAGGGTCCTGCCTGTAAAAGCATGAAAATGCATCCTCCTGGATTGCTGCTTTTCTTCTTAGCAGCATGCTTCACTCCCACAGCTGACTGCCAGAGACAGAAGGTAAGTCTGCAGGTTTTTGTTTAAATGTTCATTGAGCAGTTCTTCTTATTTGGATGGTAGCATGTTAGGAAATAGTCCTCTCCACAACTCATTTTTTTCATTTACATTTAGTTAGGTGCAGAATAAAATCAGTAAAAACTGTAGGATTGTAAGGTATCTTCTGTAGTCCAAACGGAGGAACTAAATATAAGGTTGAAGGGAGCTGCTCGAGTTTTAAATCAGATTAAATTCATGTCTGTGTTTGGCATTGAACTTGAAAGAAGCAACATCCGAGGGAAACATTCAGCATATTTGTCTTCTGCTAGTTCTAGTATGTGAGGCAGGAACTTTGTATCCATCAGGAGAGATCCATAAATTTCCCAGGAGAACTTCACTTTAAAATAATTTTTAATCTCATCAATTTGTCCCTTTGCAGCAGTTTGTTTCAAGTATATTTCCCAAAATCTCCTCGGTAAGGATTGTTGAACATTTTCCATTTTATTTCAATTTTGTTGATTTTCTTTTGATTTCTTCCTCTCTGTTCTTGTGTTTAGCAGCAGCACCTAGGAGAATGTGTGATACCTTTGTAGATTTGTTCTCTAGACTCCATGGAGAGGCAGCCCAGTTCCTGTGGGCTGGAATTCACACTAATCCACATTATATTGTCTCCTGCCATCCCCTTCCTTGTGTCCTGCTGCTGGGGGAGTGAACTGGCCTGTTAAGCCCAGAGTTAGGGGGGGCATTTGGAAATTCCCTGGGGAAGGGAAACACCCTGTGTAGGGTTGTCTTGTCTTGAATGACACAGCAGGGCCTTGTGGGGAGTGGACAGACCTGTGAGTCTTAAGGACTTGATTTAGAAAAAGCCAGAGGACTGGAAACATTCTTCAGTATCAGACCTTTGGGTGAAAGCTTCTGTGTAGAATCTTTTGTGAAAGGGCCATAAATGAATACTAGGAAGGGTTGTGGGATCATTAGAGTGACTTTAGCACAAACATAAAGTGTTTTTAGGGGTGGGTTTCATCTGTCTGGAGACGTGGGTTCCAGGCAGATGGGTTTCAGATTGCCTTCAGAGGCATGGGCTTGTGTCTTCAGCTGCTGTAGGTGAAAATGTAGATCTCTCTATATGGAGCCACTCTGTTGATCTCTGTAATCACTAAGGAGTCTGGCTTGGCATGAAACAGTTACATTATTAGGTAGGGAGTACCCACTTACAAAGAAGTTAAATGTTTTGAATCACCTCTGGAGCAGTTTATTTAATCCAGGAATAACTCCCTTTTAGAGTTTTTTCCTAAAAAATCCCCTCTTTATGGAGAAAGCGAAGAAACATTTGCAAGGTTATAATGGGAGATAAGGAAAAATAAGGATCTAATGAAGCTTTCTCTAGCAGTTTAGAAAACCCATTGGATCTGATTGGAATAAAACTACTATGATTCCACAGGAGGCTTTTCTTGGCTCACAGGGGCCATTGAGAGAGAAGAGAGATTGTGGGGTACCTGTTTTTCAGTGATGTTACCTCAGGGCTCAGCTTTAATGGCTCAAACATGACAATGACTTTGTTAGTCTGATTTGGGTTTTTATACCTCTTGCTATGGGCTGGGGAAGATGCAGCAGAGGTGAGACCCATGGAAGTTTTTCTGCTGAGAGGAGGACAATCCCAGGCTGTGCTGGAGGAGGAGTGGAGGAAGGTGGGAAATGAGGAGAGTGGTCTCAGCATCCCCATGTTTCCAGTGCTCTGCAGCTGAGATGCTGGAACCCCAGAGCAACTGTAAATCTCATGTTTTGTGATCTCTGTTCATCCTCATGCTACCAAGTGTCTTCCTTGAACAAGTGTGAAGAGTCTGTGTGTCCAGGAGCTGCTGCTCTGTTCAGCTTAAGTGTTATTGAGAACTACTTGGGGAGGTCCCTGACTATAATGACTCAAGCATGTGTCTACAGCTCTGTTTGGTAAAGTACAAATGCACTGGAAACTTTGTGATTCATGAGATAATGGCTATTTCCAGAACTGGCTCCCAGGATTGTTGGAGCTGAACACTGACGTCCAAATATGTTTTTCTTTCTTCCTTGAGATTCTTGCCATGCAGAAGGATTTGTGTTATGGTTTGGGAGGAAAAGATAAAGAGAGAAAATGAGGGGAATGAAACTAGCTCTTACGAAATACTTCCCAGCATATCCTCATGAGGTGGAATACAAGAAACAAGCACTTGAGAAGTGAGGGACATCTGTTCAGAGAGGAGGGAAGGAAACATTGCAGCATCCAGAAGCTTTTATGTGTCTCAGCTGAGTGCAGAGAGCAGTGGTTGCTCTTGCACAAGCATTTGAGTGCAGGGAGAGAGTGCAGCACAGCCTGGAAGACAGAGGCACCCTGGCTCTTAGCTTCTTTTGGCTACAGCTGGATGACTTCTACTTTTAAAACTTTTCCTTTTGGAGATATTTGAGAGCATCAGTCCTCCTTTCCTGTTCCTCTGTACACAAACTGATCCAGTCCAGGCTCACAACATCACCTGATCAGAACAGTGACTGTCACCAGGCAGCACTGCTGCATCACAGGCACAGATATTCCCTCTTGCTGCTTCCTTTCCAGTGGCTTTGCACTTAGAAACAGCAGTGAAAAATGAGCCCAAGGGAGCAGTGCATCATTGTTTTCCATGAGGCTGTGCCCCAGGAGCCACTTCTGACTCAAACTTCTGTTTGTCTTTCATCCTTTCCAGAATTTGAGTATCCAGACTGTTGCATTTATGTCCCTTGATTCCCTCTTCTGCTTTCCTAAGAAGCAAAAGTCTCCAGAAAACAACTGCTTCATCAGTTCTGTCACTCAAATTAGCAGGGAAATATATTTTTTAATACTTTTCCACTCAGCTGTTTTCTTCCTCTTTCCCCCTGCCTGTTGCTGCTGACACAAGCATATTTTCTTATAAAAAGGGGAAGGTCTTACTGGAAAGCTGCCTAAAGCTTATCAAGTGTCCCAGTATGGTAGGGGACATTCCACAATAACTATCTTGTCTTAGAGGTCTGCAAGTAATTAAACATGCCAACAGGGAGGAATGGTAGACATCCACCTCTCCTACTCTTCATTTCCATTGAGAAATGGAGCCGCATTGATGAAGGAAAGAGAAGGGAAATAGAATAATGTATAAATAATGGTGTCTTCCTCCACCACCATGACAGAGAACACATTTAATGGCCCAATTGTGTCTGATGCCTGAAAGTACAGATGAAATAGAAGGTTGGAGAATTTTAATTTAGTTGTTTGTGCTCTACTGTTTATTGGTCTTTTTTGATACAGATTGAGTGGCTCAGATACCTGGCAGAGGTTTGTGGCATAATTCTAACACACAGGAAGGAGTCCACATTTGTATTTCTTGCTCAGGCGTCTTCCCATTCCTTTTTCTGAGGCTGTGTCTCAGGGAAGGCTAACCCTGGGATTTGGTAGAACCAAAAAGGCAGGAGCAGTCTGTTCTGTGAGACCCATGTGCCTGGCTTCAACTGGCTCCTTTCAAAAGCCCAGCTTTCATCTGGAGTCCTCATTTAAGATCCAGTCAGATGGCTGACCCCACCAATGGCACTGCTGATCTTTAGAGGCAGAGTTCTCTGGAGGCAGCACCTTGTTTGTTCATCTATATTGTCTTCTCTGTTTTTCTCCATGAAAAACAGGAAATCTCTGTCTGCTCTGTGTTTGTGGAAGCATAAGGAACAGCAAAGCTGATCTCTGTTCTGCTGGATAATATCAGTAAAGCTGATGCCCACAGGAGAGATGGAGTTGGTGGATCTCAGATTGGTTTTGAGCTCTTCATATTGCAAGGGAGTTCTTGACATAAGAGGTTCCTTGGGACTCTGCTGCCAGGGGAACTGGAGGTTGATGTATAGTAGGAAAGCCTCAGAAGCACAACTAGTAGTTAATATCCATGGTGAGGGCAGCCACAGAAATAATTTCCTTTATTTGGCATCATTCTTGCATGTATGGCTGCAGAAGGTGGATCCATAAACATGAGAAAAAGCTCAATGACTCTAGTGAGAGGGAAGGAGTTGGGAAATATTCCAGGAATATGTCCCTGTGGATTTGAGATTGAAGGTTATCTCTCAGGAGGTTTTCCTGACAGGATCTGCTGCCTATCACCTGGGAGGGCCTTCCTGAGCTCTTGATAACTGATGGGAAGCCACAGGCTTCCTCCCTTTCCTTGGGGCAAATGTATGTATTTGGGCTTAAGTTCAGAGGAAGCAAAGCTGAGATTGCTGATGGGGATCCAAAACAAGGAGTTCTGGGGACAGGAGGGCTGCTGCATTAGCAGCATTGTTCGGGATTGGCTTTAAAATTCCAGATCAAGGCCTCCTCCCAAAATTTGATCTAATGTTTTTATTTTTAGAAAATACAGAGCCTGTAGAGGCACAGTTGAGATGAGCTCTGGGTTTTTTTCCAGTCAATGACCTTCTGGGGCATACACAGCTCATGCCTCTCAGCTTTTCTCTGTCATCAGCAGTGACAAATACTGTCTTTTTTCAAAATTACCAATGAGGTTTCCATGCAGTTTCTTGCTTCCAGAAGTTTAGAAATTCAAGGAAATGCTTTTGGAGCAAAATCACAAGGTTTACTGACAGACTGGCATGTGATGTTGATCATTCACTCTTGAAGGTGTACTTTGTCATCTGTGTTTCAGTTGGAAAATCAAGGTGGTTCAGGAAAGCCCTGTGAGAAAAACCAAACCCCTAAAATCATTCTGGTTTGGTGGAAGGACTTACTGATTTATTCACCAGTCATGTGATATATGCAAGTGTCCTACCTGATCTTAATGCCAATGTTTATGGAGTCCTTCTCACCTGGGGTCAAAGCATGGAGGTGTTCAGAGAGGTGCAGAGCACCTTTCCTTTTCATCCACCTCCCTGTGCCTCCTCACAGACAATTGCCATGAGAAATATTTCTGAGCAGCTCCTGGCTCTGGGAAATAGACTGAACTAACATGGTCAGCTCTGCAGACCCATGGAACAGCAATGAACTGGATTTTATCAGTGACATGGAAAAGATAAATGCTGTGTTGCCTTTATTAATTCAGGGCTTGTCCTCACACACCGCTACCACATGTTTGTAAAAGATCAGCTGAAATTAGCAGTGCAGACTTGTGGTTATTTTAGAAATGGTTAGAAATTTTGCTGTGGGTCATAGGGGAAGGATAAGGTAGCTGTGATCTGCCCTGTTGCTTCTAGCTGAGATCCAGTGGATCCAAGCATGCAGCACCATGGCAGGGGGGGTTAGTCCATGGGAGAGTGGGGTAACCCCCAGCAGCTGCACTGGCCACTGCCCTCCCCACTGATATCTAACAACTTGACAGAGATATTACAAGATTGGCAAGATAAGTGCCTAGGATAACAAGTTAATCTGTGGCTATTTCTGTTCTGTTTTTTCTTTTTAAGTTAAAATCCATGCAATGCAATGTCAAGACAATGTTCACCTTGAATACAGCATGTACTTCTTGTGCTGCGGTGCCTAGAATGTTGTGTCCAAGAGGCTGGTTAAAGACCACCCAAGGACCAGGGGTGAGGGACTGCAGGTAAGGCCTGTTTCCTAACTGTGTTATGCTTTTGGTGCAGCCCTTCTGTGCAGGGAGCAGTGTGCTCTTCAGGAGAACACACACGTGGTTTTGAGCTGTAAAGGTCCATGGAGTTGTTTTCAGATGAGTTTATGGCCCCTATTATTGTTGCTTTTTTCTCCTTGCAAATCCCACAGACTTTTTGCTGGGCAGATTTTATATACACAGAACAAATTAAATTACAATAACCTCTTAACTCGCCCTAAATAGCCTGAGTTTGTTAATCCTGCTGTAGCAATTTAACAGAGGTCTGTCTAGCAAAAAAACCTGTTTCAGACCCAGAATACCTTAGTGGCTTATTAGGAAAAATATAATGATAGTTCCCCTTGTATATCCTCCCAGCTTCCAGCAATAATCCTCTGAACTTTTAACCTTCCTAGTTCACTTTATGACAATTGCTTGTTCATGTGTTCCTTGCTCATACTCTGTTGAGCTTGGCAGGTAGGAAAAGGATGAAGGAAAACTGAATTTACTAGGAGGCTTTTGTAAAATGAAACACTATAGATTATTGTTTGTGTATGTATTCAGCAGTGAATGTTAACTGTTAATAACTGCCCCATTGTCTGCTCTTTTCTCTGATTCCCTCAAAGTACTTTAAAAATAGTGATGGCAGTTTTGCAGTTTATAGCAGTTTTTGCACACAGGAGTCAGATGGAAGCCAAAGCAGCAAATGCTATTGAGACAATTTCCAAGTTCCTTTTGGGAAGGATGTGGTGCCAAAAATAAAATGAAGTGTAAGAATAATGTGAATCTATGCAACTTTTCTGGGTGTTATCTACTCTCGTGGTGGTTGTTTGACAGACCCAAGAATAGTTTTGTACTGTGTACGTGCAGAACAAGGGGCACTGCCACCAAGGACTCACCCTGTGTGGAGAGGGGAGGGATGATGGGTTGAAAAGAAGATGCTTCCTTGAGGGATTTAAGGCATTTGCCCAAGGTTTAATAGAGAATCTGTTAATAATATGGCTATTAAATCCAAATTAATAGCATCTTGGTCTGGAGTCTTTAGTAAAAAATACAAAGGAATGAGTCCTGAAAGGAGATTTTGTTCTTTCAAACTTATTTCAGATGTGAACTTGAATGCTGAGTCACCCTGGAAATCCTACCTTTTTTTTCCCCTGAGCTGTTTAACCCTTCAGCACCCAAGGTTTCCATCCTGATGCAAGATCCTGTCATATTCCCAGTCCATGACAGGTTTCTTCTAACCAATCTTTGAGGCTCAAATCAAAGGGCCTCTTTGGAGAAGACATAACTGGAGTGAAACCTCTTGTGTGTGTGCCTGGAACAGGGGATGAGGGCCCTTTCTTCCTTTCAGAGCTCAGGGCACTGCAGTGTGATTGCCTAGAAACCCTCTAGCAGGCCTGTGCTGGGTCTGTGTTATAATCATAATCTTGGATTATTCTTTTTAAGATACTCTGTCAAGTTAGGAGAAAATACCCTTTCCCTGCCAGGGTGCCATCACATGTGTAAGAAGGAAATTGAGGAGAAAAGGTGCTGTCCAGGATTCTGGGGTACAGAATGCTATGGTAAGTTTTGGAGTTTTTTACAACAACCTCCAGCTGTTGAAACAGGTCAAACCTGTTTTAATAGGAGGCATAAAATATATATTGAGGTGATTAATTTTCATTATTCCTTGAACACTCACAAGGTCTCCATTATCTGTCTGGGAGCATATCTGTCTGTTCAGCACATAATCTCTTTGCTCCAGATGAATTGAATCCCCTTAGATTTAACACATAACATAACCTCCTGTGGTGGAACTTCCTTTTGTCTCTTCTATAAAAATAAACTTTTGGAAAGGGATGTTTTTGTTCCTCTTTGCAAAAGTTTCCAAAGGAAGAGGAAGATCTTTCTGATATCCCTCTTGTCTGCAGTGCGTGTGCCACGTGTGCTGCTCTATAGTCTGGAGTTAGTCAACTGTTCAGCCACAGAAAATACTTAGCAATTACAACCCAAGGTGAAAATAACCATCCCAGAACTCCCACTCAGATTTATGCCAAGTAATGAGAATTTGTTTTATCTTGCCTCAAAAATCCAAAACCAAGACCTACTAAGCTGAACATTTCTCACATGTTTAACTGACAAAATATGGAAAGATCTCCTCCAGTAATATAGAAAATGGGAGACTGAGTGCTTGAGCCTGTTCTCATACTAGCTTTGAATAAGCAACTAGCTTCATCAGAGAAGTCACAGATTTCAGAATTATCAGAAATAGTCCTCAGAATTTGGAGGTACCCCACCCTAAAGATGTGGGAACCCTGTTTTCTGGGCACACTTTCAGCTCTCCATGCAGTCAAGGAGAGCTGAAAATGCTCAGTGTCTTTGCAAAGCAGGCTTCTGTCTGTTCCTAGTTCCAGATCTGCCCTCACCTCTCAGTTCTGCAGGCAGCAGTAGCCTAACCTCAAAAAATGTTTCAGTGCCTTTGTTGAAATTTAATTATGGCTTGTTGGGATTTTTCCTTAGACCTTTCACCTCTGGGCCAGTGTTAGGTATGCTGGATAATTTAGTGGTGAATTGGCCTTTGTTTTGGACAGCTGGAATACCTGGGGCAGGAGGAGATGGAAAGGTGCTGGTTGTTCAATTTAATCTCATCTGTCCTTTCTCTTACCTGCTAGAGTGTCCAGGTGGCTCTGAAAATCCCTGCAATGGCCATGGGACATGTTTGGATGGTATACAGCAAAATGGGACCTGCATCTGCAAGGTGAGTGCATGATTTACTCTGAGGGTGATGTGCTTTGTCAGAGGGAGTTGTTTGTCTGGTGTCTGTGCAGGTGCTCCTGGTAGAGGCTGCCCTTCTGTCTGGAAGGCCATTTGCAGCTCCTTTCATCCCAGCATCAGTGTCTGTGGTTTTCCTGCAGCATTGCTGTTGTCAGCAATAGCACTAAAACACTGTTGGTGATGGTGTGCAGTTGAGTGAAATAAGGAGAGAATTGCATTAATTTAAGCCCTGATCAGTTGAAATAATTGTGTCTGTCTGTAGCTGCAAGAAGCCCTGAGACACTTTGCTACTAATGAGCTATACTCAGGTAGACAGAGGCTCCCTCTCTCAGGAAGAACAGGAAAGATGAGAAAGAAAATTGAGGACAGATTTTTTTTCTTTTTTCTTTACCACTCCAGACTTAGCACAGCCAAACTGTAAACAATTGCACTGAATTGCATTGAATTGCATTGCATTGAATTGAATTGAATTGAATTGAATTGTGCTTCTAAAATATATAGGGTAATGAATCAGTTAGACTTGAAACTTTCCCTGATGAACTGTATATTTTTACAGCATCCTTAATTAACAGCTCAAATTCTACCTCTTGGACTCGTCTTTGAGGAAAGTTGATTTTGGATTTAACTTAAAGACACCTTATATCAACTGAAATGTATGCTGAAAGTCCCTGAGCTCTGTAAAATCAGTGTAAAAAATCCTACTGGTATTAATGAAGTCCAGATTCCTTTTTCAGAGAGATATCAGGAGCCAGCTGGAACGTTCCTGCTGTCTCTAATTAAGACATTATTTCCTCACTGTCCAGCAGAGTTTCCTGGCATTTGCATGCCCTCTGTGTGTCAGCTTACATTGGGATCTCCTTTGCCACAGGGGCTGGTTAGTACTGGAGCAATGAACAGATCAGTTTTCTTCACTATGTTACTTCAGATACCACAGAAAATCGGAAATGGGGAGAGACTTTAAACTATCATAATGTGTGAAACAACAAAGTGATATAGGCAAATAATATTTGGCACATTTTGGGGCCCTTCTAGGAGCAATACAGTGGGTATGGCTGCCAGAACTGCCGGGATGAAAATCGTTTCGGCCCAGACTGTCACTCAGGTAAGAACAAGTCATTAAGTGAAAACTCCACAAAAATAACTGAAAACAAGGAAGAAGGAGGAAGAGGTTGAGTGAGGAAGGTGCTGGAGAGGGGGAAAGTGGCAGAGAGCTGGCAGTGTTCAATAGCAGGTGTCTGGGCATTTTCTTTGTGCCCTTCTGCAGTGTCCCATTAAATAAATGATTCTCAGCTTCTCACTCAGACAGTCAATTTTTCCTACTGTAAATCTCTCTCTCTCCCACCCCTTACCCAGGCTATCCCACTTTCCTCTCTCTTTCTAGCCAGGCCATTATCTACATCCCTGAAACAACCCATGCTCATTTCCCAACTGTTTTTCAGACTCCTATAACAGCTCCACTTGTCTCACAGCTTCTTCCCTGCTGCCCTGTATAAAAAAATGATTACACACTGTGCTGCCTCTCATGTATGGCATTTTGGGAAGTGAATTATGGGCAGTGCAGCCTGGCTGTTACAGGAACCCTTTTTGTCTAGCTCCTGCTTCCACACGGGCGAGATAGGTGTGATCAACTGAAAAACTGGTCTAGGTCTTGTATTCAGGGCTACTCTTATCTTGTCTTCTTGAACCCAGGACAAGCAATTTACCATCTCAAAGCTCTGACTGGCATGACCTTATTTTAAAAGGAGCTAGTGGATTATTGGTGGGAAATCAGGATGCCAAGTGCCAGGGTAGCTGGCCAGTGTGTGTTCCTAGAGCCCTGAGCATTGCCTGGCAGCTGAAGGGCTGAAGCTTTGTCTGGACTTCCCTTGCAGAGTGTGACTGTGTGCACGGGGAATGCAACAGCGGCGTGGCTGGCAATGGGAGCTGCACATGCTATGGAGGCTACACAGGCCCCAGATGTGACCAAGGTAAACACACTGGTAGCTGCAGAGGGGCTGGGAGAGCAGTCCTATGATATGGGCTTAGGTATCCCTAAAGGGGCAGGGAGGCACTGAATAGGTTGGGAATGTAGAGCAAAGATGATTTGAGCATTGGAGATTGAGATAGAGGGAAGAGCTGGGGTCTACTCCCCCACTTTGTGACAGACGTAGCATCTCTATATGCCTCTGTTCTTTCTCTGGACACCAGCTAGATCTCTTCTCTCAGCCTTGGGGAACCTGACTACCTAGGCTGCCAGGAACTTAGAGCTGTCTGCACTGCTCATATCCTCTGGCTTTTGAGCCAGTTTGGGGTCCTCGGAAACCACATCTGCCTTTATTTCCAGATATTCTGTAAGGTGAATTATATCTTCTACCAGTGCCCTACATGCTCAAAGGGAAATTCTCTTTGCTGTGTGACTGCAGAGCTCCCCCTTTGCAAAGGTGTGACGTGCGAGGCCAACAGCGAGTGTGTGGTGAGGGATGGGACAGCCCTGTGTGACTGCAAGCTGGGCTACAGAAAACAGGGCAGCACTTGCCAAGGTGAGAAACTTCTCTGTGACCCTAAATGGTCCTGTTTGGAAAAAATCCTATCACACTGGTGTCTGCAGAGGAGTTCGATTACTGTGAACACAATGCCTATTTCACTGCAGAGGTTTAAAACCCATTTTTTTCAGGAATACCCATAAGATTGAGGTCTAAGCTTTTGGCTCTTCTTTCTCTTGGTCATAAAAGCAAGAAGTGAATTAAAGTTTCAAGTTCCATCCAGCATCACTTATAATTATGCACTAAATAGTGACAGCAGGATGTTGGTGAGTCTGAACCAGTTAAAATAATAAGGTGTGGAGTCCAAGGAGTTCTTCACTTTAAAATTTAAGTTTTTGAACTAGTTTCCTTAAAATAACATTGATAAGATGCATGTGATGAGCTAGCTATAGATAGATGTTTTCAGTGGCTCTTCACAGGTTTTGCTGACCAAACTGTTGTTTCATGCATCCTCAGATATGATGAAAATTCAGAATCAATCCAAGCATCCTCTGTCACTCACACTTCTGTTACTGAAGTAACATGGAAAATGTGTCATACAAATTCCTCAGAATAAAAACCCCCAAATGTCTGCTGTCCGGAATGATTTCATTTCCCTGTGAAATTTTAGAAGTTTAACAGTACAAATTCCTTATGCTCCATTCTTTCCATTCCTTGCTGTGTTGCATTGAGTGCTGTTTTGTTCTGCTCACCTCTAATCTCTTTAATTGCAGCTCAGGATCCTTGTGCTCCTTCTCCATGCTCTCCCTTTGCTGTATGTAAAGTTCTTGGATCACGTTCATATGAATGTACCTGCAAAGAAGGATTTCAAGGAGATGGAAAAGTTTGCCAGCCCATCAACCCTTGTGTGGACAGCAATGGAGGCTGCCCAGAAAACTCTACAATTTGTGTTTACAGACATCCAGGAGAGGTAAGGCAGTACCAGCCAAAATTGGCCAGGGGAGAAGATCTTCACACGAACTGATGAATGTGTTGATCAAATCTGTTCTCCTCACCTCAGATTATTGCAAAGGGAAACCAGACAGCTCTTTTGTAGGATAACTCACACAGTAAAAGATGGTGAATGCAGCTTTATGATCACTGTGTTGCCTTCCCTTAGGCAACTTGTGTTTGCAAGCCTGGGATGAGTAGGAGAACTCCTTCATCTGAGTGTTCGGCATATCCCAGCACTTGCCGGCAGTACCTTTGCGACGTGACTGCCACGTGTGAAATTAACTCTCAGGGGATTCCTAGGTAAGCCAGTTTGAAAACTGCAAATAAAGAAGCTTATTTTGCAGCTAGAATGAAAACTTGGTTTGGATGAGCTGAATTTTGAAGAAGCAGAGGGTGATCTCAGGAGTACAGGCCAGAGCTGCCCTTTGAGAAGAACCTGTATGTAACAAACCTATTGAAAGTAGAGTTTTACATCAGTCATTGTAAATTATTGCACGTGGGTCACAAAATGCTTCAAATCTGGGGTGGCAGAGTCTTCTTTGATGTGAGCTGGAGGTGTAGCTCCCCAAGCTAGTGGTGGTAGAAATTAATAATCAAACATTAAAAGGGAGATATGTGGCTTGTTTGCTCACATTTGCGCATATTTGCTTCTGAGGAATAAGACTTTGTCTCTTCTCCCAGTCAGGTCAGTAAGCAATAAATAAATTAGAGTTGCAGAGTGACAGTGAAAGTAGTAAGTTGAGTGAAGAAACACCAGACTTCATGTAGTCCTTTGGAGCAAAACACCTACAAGTTTGTGCCCCTTAGATGAGAAATATGGCTGGATAGAGAATCATTTTTGCATAATGGTTTCTCAAACACCAGAGAAAGATTCCCTGAGAATTTTATGTGTTTTCAAGAAAAGGTAGAGCTTCTCTGAGACACTGAAGTGGGAAAGAGCAATCCCATCTCCTTGATCCTTCCTCCTCCAATGGTGTTAAAAGTATTAGCATCCATTTGCTCATGGTGTGCTCCAGGCCAAGACTGAAGCACAGTGGCTTCCCTTTCTGAAGGTCTGCTAGCACAATGCAGGACACAGTGTTCAGAGCAGTCCCTGCCTTACAGATCTGTTCCCCAGCAGCTGGCACTGAGCCCTCTGAGGCTGGAGTGGAGTCAAATTCCTCCCCTGTGTCACATGTCTTTTCATGGCTGAAACAGAAAGAGCAGATCTGATACTTGGACAAAGCCCAAACGGGAAAAAACATCTTTGGTAGTCTCCGAGTGATGACTACAAACCCGTGTGAACCAGGACAGAGATTTTCACATGTAGATAAGCTTTTCTGCAAAAGTCATTAACCTGTCTGGGCCCCTCAGTGAGTTCCAGATGAACTGTAGCTACCTGCTGTGCTTGGGCTGGCTTCTCACTGCAGCCAAGGGGTCACATAGTTGCTGTTTGATAGATAGTCACTTAGCCTGTGGGTTTTATACATTACCTCAGATTTTCAGATGCTGAAATTACTAGAACTGACTAAATATCTAATTAGAAAGGTGTCAATAATTATATTGTGGCAATCTGTACTCTGAACTTTAAAGCAGACAATCCTTATGTTGTTTGTATCCGAGAAAGATACATCTCCGTTCTCTTTGGGTAGATACAAATTGGCTCTCATAGCAGAAATGTGCATCTTTTTTCCTGTCACTCAGTTCAGGAAGAAGTTACTCAGCCCTTACCTGCATCCCTGGAAGAGTTCAAGGCCAGGCTGGGTGGGGTCCTGAGCAACCCGGTCTAGTGGAAGGTGTCCCTGCCCATGGCAGGGGAGGTTTGAACTAAGTGATGTTTAAGGTTCCTTCCAACCCAAACCATTCTATGATTCTAAGATATTAGAGCTGGGACTGGTCTTTCAAGTGTAGATACTGGCACATTTTTCTACTTGGCAATTTCTGAATGTGTTGCAAACTGGTTTACAATGGTTTGTTATGTTTCATCCTTGCCTCATAGCTGTGTGTGTAAAGAAGGGGAGATTGGAGATGGGAGAAGTTGCTATAAAGATCTCTTGGGTGAGATAAATCAGCATAATTTGCGAGGAAGATTTATAAGGAAGCTAAACGTCGCCAAGAAAATGTTTGGTAAATGCTTTTTTATTTTGTTTGGGGGATGGAGCAAACTGGGGACAGGGTAGCAGTGCCAAACTTCCTCTGCTTCCTTGTAAGCAAATACTTGTTGCTTGCACCAGGCTGCTACTGTGTAGATAGAATTGTGCTGTTAACAAGAGGAATATTTATTGCTGTGGTTAAATCACCACTGCCTAACTACTTCACGCTGCCCCTGTTTTTACAGCTTCTGGATGCTCAACATTGCTGACTAAATATGGGCCCTTCACAGTCTTTGTACCATCCCTTCTTCCCATTCTTGATAGAATGGAATTCAATGTAAGTTTTCTTGGTTTCAGCAAATTTTTTTCTGGAGGTTCTTTCCTACTTCAGCTCTGCAGCCTGCAAAAACTGATTGACAAGAGAGGAATTTTGGTGTGCACTGTATACAGAAATCATCTCTTGGGAGTATGTTTCTCTGTGTGGTTAAGTTGTAGCCTTATAGGGGATGTTACATTTCTCACATTATTTTTTAAAAATCCATTTCTTTCTTCAATACTGACAGAGTTTGTTTGTTTGTTTTTAATGTCAGGAAGTGTAAAACTTTCTGGCCATTCTTCTTTCAAAGCTCAATCCTCTTATGTATGACTATAAAACTTTAAGTGGCTTTTTACTACCTGAGGGTGTGATTTTCAAAAGGGGTCAAGTATTAATCAAAGTATTGGAATTTCAAACTATGGTCAAAAATAATAACTTCTAGATCCATAGAAAATATATCAGGAGAGACTCCCAGGTTACCTAGTCGACCTGCTCCCCCAAGGATCAGTTTCACCTAAATCAGCATTGATAGAAGATTGTTCTAAAAAACAGCAATGATGTTAAGCCCAGAGAAGAAAGGAAGAAACTAAACGTAATTTCAGTGGATTATACCCCCTGCATGGTCCAGCATAGGCAAAGATTACACTTGGGGAGCTTCAGTAAATTTTACAATCTGGAGCATGCAAGGATAATTTTTAATTTGTCCAAGTCCAATAGGTTTCTGTCCAGGAGATTCCTCTAAAGCCACTTGCAGGTTAATGTCTCCCTCTTGGATGTGTACACAAACAGAAGAGTTTTGCCAGAGTGCCACTCCAGTGAATCAAAACGAAGAGGAAAGCTCAGTCTTGTATGCTAAGAATTTCTCTGTGTGTGTTAGCTGGGAGAAAGGTGCTGTTGTGGTAAATGAAGTTTTTGAAAGAATATGTCATTTTTCTTTTTTTTTTTTTTTGTGGGCTTTCCTCTCCAAAGGACACAGCTGCTGAGCAGTTGTGCAGAATGCACATTGTTCCTGGTCTGCACTTGATAGAAGACATGATAAAAGCCAAGACTATGTGGACCTTGTCAGGACATCAGCTGACATTCACTAGCCAGGTAAGGAATCTCCTGAAGGCCTGGGGCACTGTTTTCACACAGGACAGACTGGAGCTTGAGCATGGTTTTGTTGATGAGCTTTCTTCATCAGAAAACCTTTTTCTGTGATCAAAACAAGATTCTCCTTTGTGTAGTCTAAAGCAAAGTGATTTAAGACCAGACGCCCCAAGCAACCTCATCTCCTGTCTCACAGACAACCAAGAATCTGGCATGTGAATGGTCTTTCCAAATACTCTCCATATGCACAGTGTTCTGAAGAAGAGACCTTTTCCCTATACTGTCAGCAGCTATAATATCTATGTGGCTGACATGGAAGAGGAAACAAAGTCTCCCTTCAGACTGAATGCTTCCTTGGAGTTTGTGTGCTTGGGCACAGCCACATGCTGAATATTTCCTCTTCTAGTTTCTCTTTTCCTCTCTATATTATATTTTCCTTAGTCCTCCTAGCAAAGAAGTTTTCATTGTTGTGTTCTGACCTGGAAGGCTCTTTTTTTTCCTTTTCCAAATCACTCACATTTTCCAGTATCCACTGCTCTCTCTCCATCCTGGACCTTTCCTGCATGCAAGCCTAAGGTGGCCAAGGGGGAGAGCCCTGTGTTTCCTCTCTGAGGATCCAGCCTTGGCCTTGAGGTCTAGGTCATAATACATCAAAAGGACAAAGCACTATTGGGAGCAGGGGAATCTGAACTGAGTGTGTCAATGCTCCTTTTAAAATTCTTTCCTGTTTGTTTACTTAGGAGCTTTTTGATCTGGGAAGTCTACACTCCCCTTCCTTTGTTTCAGACTGAGTCCTTGGTGATGTGAACTGAAGTTTAGGGCAGGGAGGAGCAATTCAAAATGCACATGGTCAAATGAAGAGCACAGGAAAGCTGTGCTTCCCTGAACTTCAATCACAGCTGCAGCACCAAGGCTTGGGAGCTTACTTTGTAGGTTAAGCTTGGGACACCCTCACACACTAGGCTGTATGGAGCCATACAAAGTGGAAGGACCAGACACTGCCTTGTAATTCAGTGAGCCTGACTGCTCTGGTTTGTTATGAGGACTCCTTGTAGGCACAATGAGTCCATAAAAGCTGCAGTCAAAGCTGTAGTTCCAGGATTGCCTCCAGATCAGCTCTGTGGTTGTCAGGGCATCCTTTGGTGATAGAGAGCTGTGATCAAGCATTGCTCACACTCAGTTCTGGAGCAGGGTGTCCCAGATGAGGTCTTCTTTTTTCTGTATTTTAAGACTTTAAAGTACCACTCAGGATCAAAATATCACCCAAATTCAAACACTGGGGTGTTTGTCTTAAACCCAGGCCATCCCTTACATTTACTTTTCCAATAGTAACTCTGGCTGTGCCTTTCCCTTGCTGACCCATAAGGACTGATTTACAGTTGTATCATGGTAACACAGATGTACCACAAGGAAATAATTAATTTATTATTATTATTATTATTAT
>QUSF01000032.1:685714-748174 GCA_003676055.1 Chloebia gouldiae | reverse complement strand
TTATTATTATTATTATTATTATCCAGACATACATCAAATCTTTCCGGTATCAAGATCTGCCAGGGGAGCTGTACAACATCTTGCAATCAAATCTCCCAGCAGCCAATGGCATCATACATATTGTCAACAGCCTCAGGAAAAAAACCAGCGCTGACAACCTCAGAAATCCACAGGTACAGAAGCATTCATATTTTTTCTCTTTTATAGGGCAGAAGAATGAACACTTTTTAAAAAGTGATATTCATCATTAATCTTCCAAATCAGTGAGGCTTTTTTAAAGGGAAAAGGCTATTTATTTTGTTTTCAGTTCTGATTAGGCCAGTTAGGTATTATTAAAATACCTTTAAAAGTAGCTAATAGTAGTGCATAAGACAGATAAAAATCTTGCAATGATGCTTTTACAGTGCTTGGATGAGGAGAGAATTCTACTCTCATGAATAAACTAATAGCAAATGAGCTCTTCTTCTGCTGTATCTTACAGAATATGTGTCTTACAGGACTACTATTGAAAAGCACATTTCACATAAAAATCAAACTAAGATTTTCTTTAATTGGTCTGTAGTGAATTTTGAAATTATAATCAAAAAGTTGTCTGTGTGTTAAATGAGAACAAATAATCACTGGACTGTGCTCATCTCTTGAGGATGATGGTGTCCTGTAGATCTTTACATGCAAAGCACATTGCAGTATGTGCTGAGACCTGGCTTCAGCCCCAGCCATGTTTTTCCTCTTTGTATCTTCTTGCAGAAAACCATTGGTGAGATCCTTGCCTCAATGGAGATTTTCAGTAGATTTGAAACTATACTGGAGGTAAGCAATTTTATGTCTGCCCAGGAAGCTGTGATATTGCTGCTGTACAAAGCCTGCTGCTGATTTGGGGGGAAATTTGAATAGCATTTAAATACATCTCAGTGGTTTGGCTTTCTTTCTGGCTGTTTTATTCTGTGCCATTTTTGGTTTTAATTTTCTTATTTTACCTAAGCAAATGTAATGGAAAAGATTGGAGTTTTCATATCTATAGGGGATCTGGCACAAGCAGCAAGGGTACATGCCTCTTTTCCATCTTCCCCTTGTTCATGCAGAGTTGTTCTCCAAAGCATGTTTAGTTCTTGACCACAGCTGAGTCTCTGTGTGTTTAAAGCATGCAGGGAGCATTAGCCTGGGACTCCCTTGTTCACATTTGCTGCATTCCCACCAGTGGCTTCTTGTCCCAGCTATGGTTTTGTGGCACTTACACTTCTGTTACATCACACACCTGTCCCTGGTGTACAGCTGCCTCTTGCACATTTTGCTTTGCAACAGCTCTGCCTTTAGTGAGCTGTTTAATAATTCCTCTCACTTCCTGCTGGACCCCCCTCATTAACCCATGTTAGATTCATTATGAAGTCTTCTGTTGTTTTTGCAGAACTGTGGTCTGCCTGCAATACTGGATGGACCAGGCCCCTTCACTGTGTTTGTACCCAGCAATGATGGTGTGGATAGGCTGAGAGATGGAAGGCTCATTTATCTTTTCACAGAGGTGGGAGCCCATAGTACTGTAAGACATCCTGAGCTGGCTGAGTTACACTGGGTTGTGCTGGAATGACTTTGTGCAGTGGATCTGGCCGCTGCTGAAAGCTGTTCTTCCTGGGGGTGGCTAAACCATGTCCTTGTTTCTGTAAGGCTGAGACAAGTGGATGCTGATGGAACTTGCAGTGAGAAATATGGTCAGCCAGATGGCTTAAATCTGATGTTTGAGTTTCATTCCTCACCCCAGCTTTGGGCAGGGGAAAATGAAGGAACTTATTCACCAAGTGAATTCACTGCTATAGGCATTGACATTGTCAGTCTCTGATTAGAAGAAAATGCAGTTGCCTCCTCTTACTCCTAAGCATTGAAGGGGTATCTAATTCTCATGTTCTCTTCTTTCCTTAGGGCATAAATAAGCTTCAGGAACTGGTGAAACATCACATCTACACTTCAGCAGCGGTAAGGCAGGCAGCTGTAACCCCAGACCTCCCTCACACCAACACCTTAGCAACTCTTTTGTCTGGCATAGAGGTCACAGTGTTGATGACTTCAGTTGCTGCTTCTTGGACTTCCCTGGAGGAGCAGAAATGTAACTCAAGATCTGATGGGGCAAAATGTTTGTCCTGAAAGGAGTTGCCAAAAGGGACAGCTGTGGTCTCTCTCCATCATGGAATTCTTTGAGTTTTCTGGAGTGTTGGTGCTCCCTAGTTGGATGGCCTTTACAGTGAAAATATTGTCCAGCAGAGTTTGCTGCAGGACACAAAAATAACAATTGTCCTGGTTCTCAGAATTCTCTACTCAAATCATTACATTTCTGAGTACAGAAGTTGCAGTTTACAGGGGTTTTTTGCCTCTAAGCTTATTTTTTCAATCAAAATATGTTCTCTATTATGCTTCTGGCTGAACCCTCATTGTTTATTGAATATGTCCTAGAAGAAACCATTAGTAGTCTGACCCTACTTGCAGCTGTATTAGTAAGAGACACTGCTAGTGAGACTTGATTTCAGCTGTGCTGGACAGTTACCTAAACAAGGGATGAAAACCAAGGCAGCTGCCACCAACACTGCTGTGTTTGTGGTTCTGCAAACAATTCACACAAAGTCCTGGATTACCCTCTGACCCGTTGCTTGTTTTTAAGGTATTTCATGAAATCTAAATGTTACATCTCCTTGAGAAGTTTTTCAAGTGGCAGGAATCATGGAAGGATTCTCTAAGTTACACTGAAATGACCCTGCTTTTTCATGGTACCACCCCTTGTGTTTTATTTCAGGTGACCATAGAGCAACTGATAATGATGCCACACATAATTACAATGGCTAACCAGATACTGACCATCAACATTAGTACAGATGTAAGTGTGAATGAAAACCCTTTGGGGCAATCCCTTCTGTGCCAGGAGAAAGTCTGCATGTGGTTCTGAACAACGTGGTTTTAGCCAATCTCTGCTTCCTCCTCTGCATAAAAAAACTAGACTTAAATAAGATCCTTGAATTAGTTTGCTTCTCATACAATCTGTGACTCCACTAAGAGGCTTGATGCTGTGAACTGTTTCCCACATTGGCTTTATGTACTTGATCCTATCTAATGGGCTAAAATTGTGTTTCTGCATCAGGGAAGAATTCTGATGGATGAATCAGGGATCCCCTTAAAAATGCGAGACATTGTGGCTTCAAATGGTATTATTCATGCTTTGGATGGCATCTTCATCCCTCCTTCAATCGTTCCCATTTTGCCTCACAGATGCAATGAAGAGCAACATAAGATTGTGATGGTAAGTTAGCTTCTCCCATTCTCATGCTCAAGCATAGCTGGTGCTTGCTCTGCACACTCACACTCACCTAGAGGGCCAAAAGCAGGCTGTGTAAACTGCATTTGGGAAAGGTGGTCTGTCTGAGAGTTCCCCTGGAGTGAGCTTTGGCAGCACTGTCAGCATTTCTTCTGCTTGCACTTGGCACTGCTTTCCTGCTAATCAGCAAATGTTCCTTGTAGGTTCTTTCTGTGCACCCATCCTACCTTTGATTCCAAAGTACATTTGCATTTTTCTTTATATGATCTTCTTCCCCTAGAGTTGCTAACTCAGCTGACAGTGCTTTATTCCCACCTCTGTCAGCACTGGTGTCCTGTAGCCTGGGCAGGAAGCAGGCATTCAGTAGCAGGACCTACAAATGCTGTGCAGTATTCTCACATGAACTGTTTCATACACCTTATTTGAGATTCCTGCTTCCCAGTTGATCACTGGTAGGTTACTGAGGAAAGAAGATGAGGCTCTGAATAGCAAGAGGTTTAGAGAAACACAGTGAATCCCAAGGGGCCAGAATGTCCACATAACTTGCTGATTCAGTGAGTTTTGCTGCTTGGATGCCCAAAGTGCTTTCAAGCCTAGCAGGAGGTCTAGTGGCAGAGAAACTCAGAGAGTGCAGACACCCCAGCTTCAGGGAGGTGCAAACATCTCCTTGAGACACATGAGAGATTTCATTTAAGTGATAAACTTGGCTCATTTCAGAGCGTGGAAACTAATAGTAGTTAAATATTTCAGATGTATGTTGTAAGGTTTTGGATATATGTACTGGGATATATGTACTGTAGCATTCTTGGCATGGGGAAGGGGTTCATTTGAGAAGATTATATTTTTGCCTCTTCTTTTCTTTACAGGGCTCTTGTGTGGATTGTGAGGCCCTCAACAACAGCATTTGCCCACCTGGCAGCAAGGAAATGGTAAATATTTGTAGTTATTTCTGTAATTTCTTTGCATAATGACAAACAGGCACACTGACAGTTTCTAACTCAAGCCACTCTCAAATAAATAGGGAGCAAGAAAGGCAGCCAGTAGAGAGGCTTGTTAGAGGGTATGTATCCAAGCTTTGTGGTCCCAGACTGTTGCCCACTAACTGCTCTGTGCAGTCTCTTATTCTGGAGTCTGCTTGCTGAATCCATGTGGAGCACAGTGAGAAATTCTGGTCTAAATGAAATTGTAGGCTTGCAGCTTTTAGCACTTCTGCTCTGCCTCAGGCAGAACTTTCCTGCCCACATGCAGGGTTTGCCAGCTCCTTCAGAGTCCCAGAAGCAAACCTGATTCCACAAAAACCATCCGGTACTGCCTCTGCCTATATCACAGCCAGAGAATCACAACAATCTTTCTGCTCTGCAGAGGGTGAGAAACAGTTTGTTCCTGGCCTGTACTCCCTGTTGATTCAGAGATGAGCAGAGCTAGGTGAAGGTGGAGGAAGGAGGAGTGCTGCTGTTTGAGTTATCCCATGCTGAGGTTAGCAGAACAGCAAGTTCCAGGAAATTGCAATGTGAAGGGCAGACCCAAGATGTTGTTTGTGAAAGCCAGAGAGGTGCTCACCACCCTTAAACTCTTGGGTCCTCTGAGAGGTCTGACTTTCAGAAAAACTTGCTAATGCTATCTCAGCATGGATGTCTGAAGTAGAGATCTGCAAAATCACCAGTTGCTCATTTTCCTGCCTGACTGAGGCTGGCAAAGTCAGAATCACTTGGGATGATCACCTGTGTGCAACTCTTAGGTCACTGACCATTGTTCCAATGTTATTTGCAACCCTTTCTCTTATGTCTTCCTCTCTTCATCTCACTTTTGTCTTTTTCCTTCCCTCCCTTACTCTCTAATTCTCTCCTTACTCCTTCTATTTCCCACTCTCTGTCCCTCCTCCCCTCTCCCTTCTCCCTTTCTTTCCTGTCCTCTTTCTTACCCTCTATTTCTCCTCCCTGCCACCCTTATCTCTCCCTTGTCTCCTCTCCCTCCCTTCCTTCCCCTGTGCTTGCTCTCTCCCTTATCACAGATACTATTATTAGAACTAAAGGGCAACACCTTGGCTGAGGCTTGGGGACTCTTGGGAGCAGGAGGAGGCCACTGTGTGCCTTGGTCCATCCCCGTCCTGCCACAACTGTGTGCTGTTCACCTTGGCTCCTCGGTGAACTTCTCCAGCTCAGAGATTGGCACAGTTGCTCTCTGCAGCAAAAAGAGTCAAGGGGAAGGTTACAGTACTGATGGCTTGTTTTGTTTGTGCAGGAACCAACACTCTCCCCAAAGGAATGTGTTTACATCCATGATCCACAAGGCCTGAATGTCCTGAAGAAGGGGTGCGCCAGGTACTGCAATCAAACCATCACGGTGAGTGTGATGGAGGAACACATTCCCTCAGGGAGAGCTCAGCTCTGCCCTTCCTCATTCACCAGGAACAGCTCTGACTCTGAGTCAAGGGGGCTGGATGGGAGCAAAAGAAAAGCTGTCCCCATCACATAAATGAGCTACCTGCTTTTCCTTTGTCCAGGAGAACACAGGGTACCAACCTACTGCAGATGTTCAAAGGCAGCTCAGTTAAACCTGAGTGCAATAAATAAATAAAATAAGGCATTCCTGTTGTGACCTGCCCAGCTGTAGGAAGGCACAATTGTGCAGTGTTAACTGGAGTGTCCCAGCTTTAGCATTTCTCCCAAAGGAAGCCAGGCACGGGGAAAGTGCTGTAAGCTGTGAAGTGATTGCATCCTGTTTATGAACCATTGTCAGATGGTTTGGGAAAGTCTCTTCAGTGAATTAATGGACCTCATGTTTGTCTGCAGCTCCTGAGCTCTCACAGTGCCAACTGTATGTAATGATTTGTGGGTGTTTTATTAAATACTGCTGATTGTTTGTATTATCATTGTTTTTCCTTTGGTCAGTCATGACAAGGCCTGTAATCCAGGACTGCTACATCCCTCCACAGGAATGCAGTTCTGGGCAAGGATAAAGTAAAAGTGAGTGGACCAGCACTATTAAAGAATTAAAGTTCGTAAAAAACATGCATCCTGTGTGTCGAAGTCACAGAGCAAGCAGAAATTAATGATTTGTTCTGAGAAGAATTGGCTGTGAGCAGGAAGAGGGTCATTGTTGAAAAATAATTTAGGTGCAGGAGCTCCTAAGAAACACAGATGCTAAATACACATTCTCTTTCCTTCCATGACAGAGACAAGGACCAGAATTTGAGAATTATGAGCACAGGAGTACTCATGACTTGTTAAGTCATATCATTCCTTACCAATTTTGCTTTTTTTCTCAGAAACCTGGATGCTGCAAAGGGTTCTTTGGTCCAGACTGCATGCCATGCCCAGGGGGATTTTCCAGTCCATGCTATGGCCGGGGCAATGTAAGTGTGGAGGAACCTTCTGCATTGCAATGAGCAGGTGCATCAGTGTGGTTGGAGAGTGTAGTTTGAGATAAGTACAATTCAGAGTCTGTACTCCAGGGATAAACCCACAGAGGTGGTAGAGAAGATCCAAGGAGAATGGCACATATTAGTGAGAATTAGGTCAAGGCTGTTGGGCACAGCTCTAGCTGTGTGGGATCTTGTATTACTACCACCACTCTTCAAAGTCCTGTTTGTTACTGTGAGTATCAAAGTATCTTTGATGGATATCAGTGCCTTGGCATTTCTCTGAGTTTCAATCACTTTGGTTTTTTCTCTTCCTTCCAGTGCAGCGATGGCATTCAAGGGAATGGGAACTGTCACTGCTTTGAAGGTTTCAAAGGCACAGCCTGTCACATCTGTGCAAACCCAAACAAGCACGGCGAGAACTGTGATGAAGGTTAGTAGCTCTGATGGAGAGCCTAAAGGAGAATTTATAACTAAGACAATGATGCAAATTCATGTATATTGGATTCCATTCTGGCAAGACCAGCATCATGAAAGAAGTGACAAAAATGTCATTGTGTGTGTCCCTTCAAACAAAAGTGGAGAAAATATGTTTGATATGACAGTGGTGATGTTTTGGAAACATCAACCTAATTTAGATATCTCCTGTTAGGAAACAAGACAGTTGACAATGACCTTGAGCTTGATAGCCTAAATCTGAGTCTGTTCTTACACCCTGTAGAAAACATGGACCCAGGCAGTCGCAGGATCTGTTCCCTGGACAGGCTTGATTTGTGATGGATGTCTCTCAGCAGACATCCCCTCTGTCAAAAAAAAAAAAAACCCAAAAAACAATGGAATGATTATTTGGTGTCACAAGAGATTGTGAAAGAAAGTTGGAAATCTACAACTGGGGGGGATCCTGGACTTGTTGTACTTACTGATTGTACTGCATGTCCTTGACAGATTGTAGCTGTGTCCATGGTGTCTGTGACAACAGGCCTGGCAGTGGAGGGGTGTGTCAGTCCTGGTCCTGCAAGGAAGGCTACACTGGGAAATTCTGTGACAAGACATCCAAGAACTGTGGTCCCAGTGGGCTGTCCCAGTACTGCCACCAGCACGCTGTCTGCAGCCTCAATGACACAGCAAGGTCAGTGTCTGTGGCACGGTCAGGGGCACATTGCCTTTGTACAGGCACATGGCTGCCACCCCTGTGGCTGTGTGTGTCTGTGTATTGGTGCACAGGATGGTTTCAGTAACTCAGCCAGCCTGCTAGTAATAAATCTTGCTTGCTCAAGGGACTGCTCTACCTGTGTCCCTTTTGTGTTTATACTTTTAAGGTGCATCTGCATGGATGGATACGAAGGGGATGGGTTTTCCTGCCAGCCCATTGACCTGTGCAGTCAGCCAGAACGGGGAGGTTGTTCACAGAACGTGAGTGGGGTCAGACTGTGAAGAGTGGAGAGGCAGCTCCTCTCAATCACAACAGGGATCCAGGACTCCTGTGACTGTTACAGATTTTGTGTGATAATTTTTCCTGTCTGTCAGATGAGGTGGAATAACAAGTGACTTGGCATAGTCATTGTAAAGATGTCAATCATTTGGTGCCAAAATGTGACACTCTGAGGATAGTTTGGCTGGTTCACACCAGATATTTTATCAGCCACACAGATTAGCTGTACAGATAATTTTTGGTTTGCAATGATATTCCCCTCAAGCTCTTCTAACATGTGTTACTATCTCTGTAGCTTAACTGTGAGATCCAACACATATTCCCAGTAACCATCAACACTACATTTGTATCCATGGTTAAAGACTGGTGCTTCATGTTTGAAATTACTGCCAAATGATCAGACCTCATCATAAATTAGACCCTTCAGTCAGAGGAAGACATTGGGCCATATACAAGAGAACAGGATGGCACTGGGTACTCTCTCTTTTCCTGAGAGAGATCTGCCATCTATCATTGATTACATCCCAGCCATCCAAGCAGGAGATTGTGGTCCTCTTCAGGGAATACTTATTTTGTAATGGAAGAACTTTACACAATGATAATGAATGCCCTGCAAGTTCTGAGCCACCTTAGACACAAGTGTCTACCTCTCTGAAAACACAAAATGTCTCCAGAACCATTTTATTATGAAGTTTTCTATTACTTTTCTGGATAAGATGCTTCCACCCCCTGTCCCCAGTGCTGGAATCAGAGTCAGTCAGTCAGAAATTCTCCACAGTGTGAGGAAGGAGATTTCTTGCTATATTTTCATTGCAATTTCTCCCTTTTGCTGGGTGTAATTCCTTCCCTATCCCTTCTCTTGAAGGCCCTGTGCACCAGTACAGGCCCTGGCACTGCCACCTGCCAGTGCAATGTGGGCTGGACTGGGGATGGCAAGGCCTGTGTGCCCATAGACAACTGCATGCTGGAGAGCAGAGGGAGCTGCCACCTCAACGCTGACTGCGTGTACATCGGGCCTGGACAGGTATGAGCAAAGCTAAGCAGCCTGGTGGTAGAACTAACGCTCCCTCAACTGCTCTCAGGTGGCCTTGGATTGCCAGAGGTAAAAATTGGGGTGGCCAGCAGCCAACCTTGCTTGTCCACTGCCAGAAACACCAGCTGAAGTTGCAACATCACAGTGTACTTGTATGTGAGGTGCACTGGTGTGTTCAGGACTGCTGCTTGACTCTGGGACTTGTGCAGCAAAGGGACAGGGCTACACTCTGTAATACAGCTTGACCTAAGGCATCAGTTGCTGCATCCCCCTGTCCCCTGACCACAGCATTGAAGAGCATGTGCAGCTCTTCAGACAGTCTGTGGAGGCAGCTGGGCCAAGAGCAATGCATGTTCAGGTAGGAGGAAGGTGCACATGAAAGGAGACTTCTCAGGGTGCTGCTTCTCCCCATTGAGCATGGGGAGCATTGCACAATGTGCTGAAAAAAGGTACAAAAGCTGTAGCACATTTCAGTGAGGTGAAATGTGTAAGTGCTCTCCTAGGTATCTTGGAAGCAGGAAGCTTTGAAATTAACTCCTCTTTCTGCCATTTACAAAGTCTGTGTCATTCCCTAAAACCCTATATATAAAGGAGGAGACCATCACCTTCAAGTGATCCCCATAGCCAAGCAATGCAGGGGATCAATGTGCTTGAGTAACCAGACAACTTGTGTGCTGTGATAGAGGATGATGCTCTGCTAAGGAAAAGCTTCACATTTCTAGGTCTTGAAGGACCAGGAAGAAAACTTGGGAAAATAAATTAAGGATAAGTTCTGCTGCCTTAGACATTTTTTGGATGGTAAATGAGGATGCTCTGGTAGGTCTGTAAAACTGAAATGTCTTTCTTGCAGAGCAAGTGTGTCTGCAAGAGGGGTTATGCTGGCGATGGCCACAGCTGTGATGCCATCAACCCATGCCTCATGGACAATGGTGGCTGCCATGACCTGGTGAGTATTTAAGGAGCTGTCCTCAGCTGCCAGCATGGCAGGGCAGGCTCACCTGCTCGCTGACAGCAGCCATGGCATTGAGAGAATTGCAAAGGTTTATGTTCTGTTATCTTACTGGCCTGCACTGATGTGCTCAAAGATGGATCCTCTGATTTTTGTGGGTTCACACAACCAAAGCAATTACCTAGGCTTAGCTGCATGGTTGGAGACTCTCAGTGCCACCATAAAAGCAGCAAGGGGAAGGTGTTTGTGTGTGCCACTTTAGCCCAGCCTGGAAGGCCAGAATTCAGTTCTGAGAGAGGTGTCACTACACAACCTGTGTTTGCTCTGTAATTTCTTCTTCCTTTCCTTGTATTTGCAGGCTACGTGTGTACCCCTTGGTGGAGGAGAGAGATCCTGTGTTTGCTCTGAAGGCTACACTGGGGATGGCATGACGTGCTATGGGGACATTCTAAAAGTTAGTGAAGAGCAAGTGTCTGAGCCCTTTTTGAGACTGGAGAGAACTGGCTCTGCTCTCTCTTTACTTTTCCCTGTTACCTGAGTTGACTCCTACCAACATCAGCGTGAAGCCCACGTGTAATTCCAAGGCCACAGGACAGAAGAGATGCCAGGACTAATTGCTGCCAGTGAAAGCATAAGCTGCTTTATCCCTGTGCAGTAAACCTGTCCTGTGCAATAAGTCATCTTTCCTTCATTGTTAGGAAAGTTTTTCAGGTCAGAGCTGTCAGGCCCATTTTCTGTCATTAGAAATATTAAAGGCCATTGTGGATTCAATCTTTTGTCCCTGATACACATGAACTCATTGCAGATGAGTTGAAAAGAGTTTGTTTATTTGGAAATATATAATTTTACTGGCTGAAGTTTGGTTTTAGAAGTGCCCATCTCTCCTCACAATACATGGTGCCTGTAATGGTTGTGAAGTGCGAAGAATGTCAAAGTCATTGTTGCCAGATTTCATTTTGCAAAGGGCTCCTTTCCCCCACCCCAAATCCCCCAGCCCTGTACCTTGTGCTCAGCAGAGGTAACTCTTCTGTTGGTTTTTATTTGAAAGGAGCTGGCCAGGAATTCCCACTTTGTCAGCTTCTACAGCTGGGTTAAGGTAAGAGAAACAATGGGACACCCACATGGGTAAGTTCTGTTGAAGTGAAGTCTGTAAATGAATCTGTTAGAGGACAGATTTTTCTTTTCTTTGAAGAAAACAAAGCAAAGCAAATGAGAAATGATTACAGAGGAGGCATGTAGGAAAGCTGTGGAGTTTGTGGTAGAATGAGGGCCATGAGTGTGTCTTGGGGGCTTTGTTTCTCTCACAAGAGGAAGCTGGGGCTGTGTTACACCTAATTTTCATGGTTGTACCATCTGTAATCCCTGGCCATCAAAAAGCATCACAGAAGGGAAAGAACGGGTAGCATTACAACACTGTCTTTCAGAAGAGCATCCTTTGGAACATTAGACTGCATGTTTGTTCCTTTTCTCATTGCTGCTTCCCACTCTCTACTGAGGGAATAAAAGAGACCCTCCACAGACTGCACTAAGTCTGTGGAAACACACTATGATGGAGAGCCTCTAACTTGAGCTTTTGCTCACCTGACCTGCTGCACAAAAAATTGCTTTTGCCAGCAGTTATCTTGGTCCCTCCCCCAGGACTGATGTTGGGGATTCAAAAAGGATTTATGGATATGATTGAATGTGTTTGAAGGAAAACTGAATTGGGAAGGTAGAACTTAAAGCAGCAGGTTTTCCCTTGGAAATCAGGTGTCAGCTGTTTTGGCCAAACCACCTGTGGCATTCATTGCTTGCCATGCCCAGGAGAGGCAGGAGATCCTGCTGTGCTGCTGAGCACCTGCCCTGTTCCTTCACATCCCTTTCACGTGGCTGCAAGAGTGGGATGGCTGTTGGGTGTATTTTGCACTATAGTTGTGGCAGTAGTGTGTCTTATTTGTTCATTTTTGTGCTTTGGACAACAGAAATCTCTCTTCAGCATCCCAGCAGGAGCCAATGTCACTGTCCTGGTGCCATCAGAGGCAGCTATCAAGAATCTGAGCAATGCTGACAAAGATTTCTGGTTGACTTCTTACACGCTGCCATTTTTAGTCAGGTACGAGGAGCCTCCTGCCTTTGCTTTACTGGGCCAAACAACAGTAACAGAGGCATAAAATGGATTTTTTCTTGTGCATGACCAATGAGGAGATATCTTGAGATAAATATAGAAGCAATTTTAAATATCTATCAGGCAAAAAATTAAGTAGGCATTTAAAACATAACAGACCACAGACCATGGGAAGTGGGTTTATTTTTCATGTATTTGCAGGGATTTTCCCAGTCAGACAGGCATCAGAACAATTCCTTCCATTGTTCCCTCCACATGCTAAATTACTTCCTGTGAGAGATGTGAATGTTGGGTGGTATGGTCTTATCTCCCTGTCATTACCAACACTTCCCTAATCTTTTCTTTATCTGATTTTGTTCCCCACAGAGCCCACTTCCTTGAAGGTGTCTTCACTGCTGAAAAGCTCAAAAAGTACGACAGGCCAGAATTACCCACTCTCAACCCACAGACCAGATGGCAGATAAACACCACAAGTGGTGTAAGGCTTTCTTACATAAGGCACATGTACCAAGCTCAAATTTAACTGCTGAGGGGCTGCTCTATGTGGTGGGGAGCCTGGGACACTGGTGCCCTCAAATGCAGGCATCTTTCAAAAACTGTACCCAGATTAACCATGTGCAGCCTTGAATGAACACCATGTTTGTTTTGAACCTGCTTGGCGCTTCCTGATCCTTTTGCTTCTCCCTCTGGTTTTTGTGCAGGTATTGACCATCCAGAATGCAAGTGTAGTTGTCAGTGACATACCTGCCAGCAATGGCATCATCCATGTCCTCAGTAAGGTATGTCAGTACATGTGGCACTGGAAATGCTGTGGTTGTAGCAGGTCTGTGTAGCAGCCTCTGTTACAGGGCCAAGGAGGAACACATCTGGATGGTTAGGAAGGGATATAAAGGCAAAATATATGAGGTTATCAAAAGGTCCTGGCAGATGTTTCCTGTGCAGCAGTGTTCAGTGTTTAAAACCTTTGTCTCCAGGACCAGTGGGAGGAGAGTTCCCCTTCTCTTGGCTGATAGAGGAGTTCAGGCTATTGCAGGACTGTGCAAAATGAGACCTTGTAATTGCCTTTCTTGCAAGCAGGGCAGGAGTGCAGTGAGATTCCTCTCAGCCCCTTGCTCAGCCTCGCTCTTTCGCAGGTTTTGTTGCCGTCCCCAGGAGATATCCCACCAAGCCCTCCTGGTCTGCAGGAGCAGCTCAGCACAGTGGCCTCCTTCAGCATATTCCAGGAGTTGCTAGAGGTAAGCAGTCGAGGTGAGCACAGCTGTCACTGTCACTACAGTCTTCGGAGCAAATGTCATCCTGTATTGGGGGACCTTAATTTGGGCTGCCTGGAAAGAAAGGGAGATCGTGGTGCGTGTCCTACATGAGGGATCTTCTAGGAAAGCTTTTGAACAGCCAGAGAGTTACATAATTGCAGTTAGATCTCTAGATCACTGGCATGTGCTACAGTGGAAGATGACCTGTCTACTGCAGGTGCTCTGATACCAGTACAAGGCAGAGAAAACCAGAAGAAAGGAAAGGTTTTTTCATAGCTGGGAAGCTGCTCTTATGTCAGCCAGGACAAGGAGCAAGCAATCAGATGTGTAGGGCTGAGTAGAAGTTGTCTATCCTGTTTTCAAGCTTTTCCTCTTGTCTTTGTAATTGATCTCACATGTGGTTTGGGTTTTAGTGAGTATAAGGGTAATTGCTAATGTTACTGTTTGGACATTTTTTAGGAGTACCAACTCATTGGGCAAGTTGAGTCCTCTGAACAATACACAATTTTTGTTCCTGGAAATAACTCCATTGAGGAGTACTGCCGTGCTGCCAATGTGACCCAGCTGGTAAGCTCACTGCTTGCTTGCAGTTTGAATATATGTTGTGGTGGGTGCAGGGGGATGTACACTGCCAAACAGTAAACAAGCTCAGGGGATTTCAGCATGCAGAAGAGATGAATATTTGATGCTAAAAGCTGGGAGAAATGTGGCAGAGAAATTAGAGGATTTCCAGGGGTGTTGTAGTGGGATCTGAAAATAATGTTTGGACCGTAAATGCAGAGTAAATTAGTATGTGGATAGATGGCACAACATCTTCCACTTCCTGGCTGGCTGTGTCAATTTTCAGACTTCTGAAAGGTTCCAAAAAACCATCAAGTGTGATCAGTCATCTGTGGCAGAGAGTTACTAGGCTCTGTGGGCTTAATTAACCATTACAGGTACTTAGGAACATTTCTTATGCTATACCTCTGACTGAATTGTGGTCTAGGAAGTAAAAAGACCCCAAACATTTGTATTTTTGTGGATTTAGGACAAAGAAACAGTGCAGTACCACATTGTACTGGGAGAGAAGCTCTTGCCTGCAGACTTGAGAAGTGGAGTTCATAAGAACAGCATGTTAGGGCTCTCCTACTGGCTGATGTTTTACCAAAACAGCACTCAGGTAAGGGAGGCAGACTGTTCTGCCATCTGAGGCTCTGGATTGACCTATCTGGATTGACTTCCTATGGCTGGTGACTCAATACTCCTGTTTCTCTTCTGCACACCCTCACAAGTTTACTGCTGGACTGTCTTGGAGCCGCCAAGCAATCCTCACAAAAGGAGTTGAAGGTTATTGTCTCAGCTGTTATTTCCTGCTTTGCAGAAGTTTGTCAATAAAATTCCTTTGGATGGAAAGTCCTTTGAGACGAGGAATGGCATCCTGATCGGGGTGTCCCAGGTGCTCCAGGTCCAGAAGAATCGCTGCACTGCCAATACCACCACCATACTGAAGGTAATGGTGGTGTCCAAGGAGCTGACACCATTTCTCAGGGGTCCTCCAGCTGCTGAGCCAAACTGATGGGTAACAGAGAACCTTCCTTGGCTGTCCTCATGGATGAGACCAGTGGCTTGTGGTGTAACCACAGATGAGCCTCGTGAAATGGGACACTGTGGAGATTTGGCACCTGCTACCTGGAGATTCTGTATATCTAATGCAGTTTGTGCAGATCGTGTTCAGTCCCCTTTCTGAGCCTCCCTCACAGTGCCAGCCATGGCGCTGGCCAGTGCAGGGACTTCCAGATATTCAGCTGTGGAAGGAAAATCCAGCCCAATTTTTGCATGCCATGACCACAAGCTCCCTTAGAAAATGCTCACTGGTTTGCCTGGGAGTCATGGCCAAAAGTCCAGCTTGCATGTACCTTGTGGCTCATGGCAATTAAGCCACTAAAGCTGAAGACTGCAGTGTCAGACTGCCTGCTACAAATCAGGAAAAAAAGTATTTGCAGCCTTGTGTTAAGGAACCACAGAGCTGCAAAAATCCCTGAGACTCAGGAAAGGTGTGGCACTTTTTTGGTGTTTTGAGCCACAGTGATAAAAACATCTTTGTCCCAGCCAGCAGCCTGAAGAGCAGCATTTGTAATTCAAGATTAGTGTGTTGGTGTGATGTGGTAGAGGGCACACTTGTGACTTGTCCTGTTCTCTTGCCCTAGTCAAGGTGCGGCAAGTGTGACAAGGGGATCAAGTGTCCTTCTGGATCAGTTCTTATGGTGAGTCTTGGATTCATGTGACACCTCACAGACTGGTTGCAGATAGTGCTTTGAGATCCTTTTATTGCTCTATAGGTGTCATCTTGATACCTGACAAAATGTGCCCTTGAGTCCTCTGTGGCTCATCCATTGCCAAGGTTTGCAAGAAAAAGCAGAAACAAAGGGAGGGTTATACAGGAAAAACATGGATATGAATCATGAAGCTCCACCCAAAGCTAGCACCAGGTTTTGTCTGAATTTCAGGAGCCCTTTAGTTTTCCCACTTAACAGGGAAAAAGAGGCATCTTTTTTTTTTTTTTAATCTTTGACTCTTTTGGCACTATTATCAAGGAAAGACAATTTAAGAGTGCCTGTAGAAATTCCCCTGCCTGGACCATTAATTTGTTCATGTAGGTGCAGGTTGTGCCTGCAGCTTGTTTGTAAGTGAGTGACAAACATATCCAGAGAGGAAAAGCACTGAGCATTTATTTCATTTCTATGCTGGCTGTGAATTGCCTAGCAGCTACATCTGGCTTCTTAGGCCTTGCTGCTTTAGCCTATGCCAAAAAATTCCAAATTCTTTTTTTCTCAGTATTCAGACTAATGTGTTCCATGGGTTTGGCAGGTAAAAAAAAAACTCTGTGTGGTGACCTTACTTCCAGAGATGCTTCATTGGTCTCAGCTCTGGATAGTTCAGATTTTTAGGGCTATTCCTGTCAGATACAAAGCAGAAACACTGCCATACATACCATAATGTGCATAATTTGTCTAAATATTGTAGTATCTCCTATCTGTGTCTATGTTGATTATATCTTCAGGAGCCCCTTGGAAGTGGGAATCTCGCTAGCTGTAGACTGCGCTCTGCGGGTGCAGGAATAATGGGCTGCCATTTCACCTGTGCAAAAGTTTCTCTGGTGAGAAAAACATTTGCCTCTGATTCATTTTGGCAAAAGCAAGATAGATGGGTGTCAGAAGCACAGCCATGGAAGTGCAGGCTGTGCTGAAATCCTGGCTGTGTTTGTGCCATTGCATAGCTGAGACTGGGGTTGTCTGGGACTCGCTCTCCGTCCTGGAGGTGGAGGGCACTGGAACAACAAAAGATCTGCAGGAATGTCTGCACCATGATGGATTGGGATCTGCTGCTTTGGTATTGTTGTTAGTCTGGGTTTTGTCCTGCAGAGGAAGAGAAGGAGTTGAATGTTTGCAGTCTGGTTTCCTAAGGAAATGAGGCATGAGTGATGGTATTCTGCTTGTGCCTGTGCCTTCCCGAATAACTGATGACTCATTGGAGCCAAACCAAAGGGAGGAGCAGAAGGTCTCACACCTCATGTTGTGTGTGTTATGGCCCCTATCAGTTTTGGGAAAATGGTCGCTGGAAGAAAACACTTAAAGAGAAAATGGTAAAAGAAATGCTTGTATAAATTTGACATCTTATAGGTGTTGCAGCATCACTTGGAAAGTTTAGAGTGAATGGGAAATTGAAAAGGGAGAGGAGGAGTTAGACTTTCTGTACTCACATAGAGTTTCAGTCAGCACTTGTACCTCATTTGGCACTTTTGCATTGCTTCAATAGATGGTGTGTCTCATCATCTGTAATGTTTAACTTAGTCTTGTCATGATTTTCTTCCCTCCATGGGTAGAAGCAGAAAGTGAGAGCAGTTAAATCAGGCTCTGGAACCAAATCACCTCCTGTCAGAGCCTCTCTCTGCCCAGCAGAGAGACACACTGAGGACACAGGCAAGAGATAGGCTGGAGGGGCAGAGGATATTCCAGTTACTCACCAAAGGGCCCGTGTTTCTCAAAGGTAGTGCAGAGCTTTACATCAAGCTCTGGGTGACAGAACACCCCATTTCGGGCGTGTTCTCCCCATCCTACCTGTTCCCTCCACATGCTGTCAGAAATAATGGCTGTCACGGAGAGAGGGGAATCAAGCAGCTCCCACGATCAAGCTGTACCTTGTCTGTGTGCACAGGGTGGCTCACCCCAGCTTGTTCTGGTTGCTTTTCCAGAGGTCCATCTGCTGTCCCGGCTACTACGGCCACATGTGCGAGATGTGCCCCGGGAAGCCAGGCCGGTGGTGCTCTGGGAACGGGGAGTGCCAGGATGGCCTCCAGGGCAGCGGGGAGTGCCGCTGCCTGGAGGGCTTTCACGGCACTGCCTGTGAGATGTGTGAAGTGGGACGGTACGGAGCCGACTGCAAATCAGGTGACACCGATGGCTGTGGTAGCTTGGCTCTACCAAACTGCTTGCAAAGGCAGAAAGGTGGCCACATCTCAGCTCTAAGAAGGGGTGGTGGGAGAGCAGAAAGGTGCCAAGACTCTCAGACAGGCAAATGGCTGCCAGGTCTCAGAGAGAGAGACAGCAGGAGTGAGCACTTGTGGTCAGCCAGAGGAGTGGCCCCATTTTGCATCCTCAAACCAAGCATGTGTTGTGCTGTGCTGCTCTTCCTGCTGCCACCCAAACCACAGCAAGCACAGGCAGGTGATCTCTTCCTGGGCTTTCTGGCCTGGCAGTGAGGGACCAAGAGCTGGTACGCCTGTGACATTTTCTTTTGATATTCCTGTGACATTTTCTTGATGGCAGGTTGATGAGTTGGATTAGTAACAGAGCAGACAGTGAAATGGCAGCAAGACTCCGCTGGTGAGCCCTGTCTGGTTTGACAGTGGTGTTTGTATTTCCCCTGCAGAATGTGCCTGTGACAATGGCATTTGTAACGATGGACTGCGAGGGGACGGGAGCTGCGAGTGCTTCCCAGGGTGGACAGGCCCCAGCTGCCAAGAACGTACGTGAGTGGGAAGGGGCCTCTGGGGTAACAGTGGCAGAGAAACCTGAGGGATCCTACCGAGTTGTCAGAGCAGCTCTGTCTGCTCTGACCACAGAGTCACATGTACTCTGCGTTCCTCCAAAACTTTTTCAGACTCTGCTTTCCCATTCCTGCAAACAAGCTGCATTTGCTGTGATTTCCCCAACTGTTTATTTTGGTAAACCTAGAAAAACCTATCCTTGCTTCTACCTCCACTGAGCTTAGAGGCACCTCAAAAACAACCCCTTGTTTTGGGAGAGAAATAGGAGCTTCCAGCCACATTGGGTTGGTCATGACTCCTGTTGCTTTCCTAAGAAGGTGGCAGGGCTTGATTTGAATTTTCAAAAGGCCACACTGTGTTTGCTGAGCTGCTTTTTCTGCTGACACATGGAGTCACTCAGGTGAGCTCAGGCCATGGTCTGCAGTTTTCAATAAATCTGTCCTTGTGTGTCAAAATAACATGTTGATGACTTGGAGATTTTGATTAGCATTTGGGTGAAGAGAAACCTGAGCTTCTAAACACCTTGGGATTTTAAAAGTTTGCACATAAAGGTTGATTTTATTGTGAATTTAGAAATAGAAATTAGAGCTGTCCTATCTAGTGTAAATGTCAAGCATGAAAGCAGTTCATATTTTGCTTCAAAAGGCTCAAAACCAAATGGCTCTATGTTCTGGATTAACAAGGTTTCAGTCCTTGTTTCGTTCCAACCAGTGCAGAGGCAACACAGATAAAACCAAATTGCACCATTTGCTCAGACAGAGAACATCAAACTCACTCCCTTGCAAAGTGCCAAAACATAAATCCCATGAGATTTTCCTGCTGCTACACAGGACAAGAGAGTTAGCATCACTCCTGGCTTGCAGGCTCCTTTTCTCTAGAAAAAGAAATGACGATAGCAGAAATGGTCCCAGCTGAAAATTCCAAGTTATATTTGTGTTTTCTCTTGCAGGAATCAAGATTGACTTATGCAATAACACTTGCCATCAAATGGCCAAGTAAGTGCAGAAGAGAGGCTGAGTCATCCATGTGTGTTTGTGTGAGATTTTCTCAGAGGTGATCCTGGCTTAGGGCTTGGCAGAGGGCTGGCAGAAGATGCCTACTCATCAAAGATGCACAGTTGTCAGTTCCTTCCTGGGAACTGTGTTTGGACCTGAGCCACGTGTAGTCTCCCCAAGGATTTTGTCTGTCCAGGCATATGTCCATTCTAAGTTCCTTTAGAATGTGTGGATGGCAGAAAGCAGAGATTCCAAGGTACTCCAAGGCTGGCCTTATTAGTGGAGCAAATCAACCAGCCATTTACAAACACTTTCTTCCCCTGCCAAGGAATGAAACAGGGCTGGAATGATTCCCTCATGCTCCCCTCTTCATCCATTATCCAGACTCCTGTTTTAGGCAGGAACCCTGACTAAAAGGACTTGCACCTTGAAGAAGCTCGTGGGTGTGGTGAGGGTGCACTGTGAGAGGCCTGGGCTGGACACCAGGTCCTGGCCAGTGTGACTGGAGTGTTTGAAGCTGTAAAGGAATACCTGGAATGTGCCTCTTGTGGTCATTGTGGTCTCTTGCACATGCCAGATTTGAACAGCCAAGCAAATCAGGAGGTGTCGTCAGTGATTGCTTATCCCTGTCTTGTTTCAGCTGCCTCAACAGTTCCACAGATTCCCAACCAACCTGCTTCTGCTCTGCTGGATACACAGGGAACGGGACCCACTGCACAGGTGTGTCCAGCAAAGACAAGGTGAAATAAATGGCAGGAAGCTGCCACAGGAAAGATCACTCAAATCCTTTTCCTCTCAGCCATCCACCATGAACTCTGCCATGCTTTGGTAGAGACATTTTCCAGTCCAGAGCTTTACACAGGATGTTCCTGATGTTGCTAAAGCCTGCAAGAGAGGGATAAAAAGGCAGGAAGGTGTAGGAGGGCAGCTCTTACTGCTGAATGCACATGAATGGATTGTACTTGTTCTAATATGACAGTATTAGTGGCAAAGTTATAACAATTTTGGCCATGAATCCTTGGAATGCTGGGGTGTTTCAATTCCCTACAACTTTGTGATTCTTCTAGCCATATCAAAATCAGGTAATAGTGCAGCAGTAGAACCAAAATGAGTTGGAATTTCAGGACACTTCACCAGAGCTACTTTACATATCTTGTTTATGTCAAAAGCAAATAGACCAGGAAAAAAACAAATTATAAAATTGTAACAGTCAAAACACTTGTAGACATTCTAATTACTTTTCAGTATTACCCTTGTTGGAAAGTGAGTAAGGGGGGGGGGGGAGCAAAAAAAAAAACACCTCAAACATGTAAGTTGTTCAGTAAATATATTTTTTCTTATCTAATCATTAGTAGTCAGTGAGCAAATTCTATGAGGGAAAGATTTCCAATTTGGAGTCTACTTAAGCTCAGCTTATTTACTTGGACTGACCTGTCTCAGGTCTGGATAAGGCCCATGTCCTCAAAGATCCAACAGTTTTATTGGGAAACAAAGGGATTTTAACAAGATGTTGCTAGATGATCATTCTGGAACAGTTGATCATTCCTAGGTGTTCTGAGCTAATTCTGCTCTTCTTGTTTTTGGTCACAGAAATAGATCCCTGCACTATTGACCACGGTGGCTGCTCCATGCATGCTGTGTGCACCAAAGTGTCCCCAGGAGAGAGAACCTGTGCTTGCAAGGAAGGCTATGCTGGGGATGGGACACTCTGCATGGGTGAGTGCTCAGGGTGTGTTTTGGGGGTAGCAGAGAAGCAGCATCAATACTAAGGGGAATGTCAGACTAAAACACCAGTGTTTTTTGGTCTCAGACAAAAAGACTCCTGCAAGGTTTGTTGCTCTTAAGCATGTCATGGAGAGGCCCAGAGACAGAGGGTGAGGGCAGTCTCCCACAGTGGTGCTCTGGGTGAGGATGGAGATAGGGGGAGTCCAGTCCTCTCATATTCTTTAAAGTACACTCAGGCAGGCTTGGAATTTTCTGTGGGCAGATTTGTCACAGCTCAGAGACGCACATGTGTCAGGAGTAACTTTGCAGTTGCACCCTCTTCCTTTGCTATTACAAGACAATTTCTCAGGAAAGAGAAAGCTTTTCCAAGCTGGAAAAGTTCTCCCTGTTGCTTTCCCAAAACCTCTTTGGATCACCAGTTCCCAGCTGCCTTGAACAGCCCTCGGCAATAACTTGGCGTTATTGTTTTGCTGCAGAAATTGATCTCTGTCTTGAAAACAATGGAGGCTGCCATACCAACGCAGAGTGCATCAAAACAGGCCCAAAGAAGGTGAGTGTGGAGGGTGGATGTCAGGGCAACATTACCATGGAAGTTGTCACAGCTGTCACTAGAGACAGTTCCTGTCCGTTGCAGTGCCCTGCTTTGTGCTTACTCCCTTCCATGTAGAGAATGTTCCTTGGAAGAGCATGAAAACTTTGCTGTTTCCATGAGAGCAGATGGCTTTGCTGGCCAGAGGCTGAAGGCAGTCTGGGTTATATTTGTTGTGGACACAAGCTTGGTTATTCATGGAGGCAGCAATGGTTGCTACACCACAAGCCTTCTGTGCAGGGCAGCCCTTGTGTGTTTCTTTTATTGGGTCCAAGCTTGAGCCCAAGGCTCTGTTCTCACTCCAGGTCGCCTGCAACTGCCTGCCTGGTTACAGTGGGGATGGTGTGAGCCAGTGCAACCCCATCAACTTGTGTGAACAGGTATGTCAGCATTTGGCTGCTTCCAGAGGTGAAGGCCACAGCCTGGAAGTGTTTCCTTCTCCCAGGAGTTAGCAGCAGGAACAGCATTAGCCTGGTTGGTTGGAGCTGAAGTCTTGCTTTTCCACATACTGAAGGATTTCTTTGTGTGTTTGGTCTCCATTGCCTCCTGCAGTCACTTGCAGTTGTGTCTGTCACCCAGCATTGCCTCAGGGTGGAAAGAGGGACACTGGTTGGAGGCATGTGGGCTTTTTCCTTTGTGTCCATTTTGTGAGGCCCAAAAGCCTCAGAGTGTTCTGTGCTCACAGGCATCGCTGCCATATCAAACTGTCCCTCTGAATCAGGGGCTTTGTCATGGACCCTGTGTTCCAAAGTGAGGTGTAAAATCTTATTTCATGGGAGGATTTGGTGCTGGGAAGCCCTTGACAGTTTGGGTGAGGTTTATTCTAAGGCACTAAACAGAGGGGAGGGATGGTTTCCTTTCACTGGGCTGGATGGAGTTTGCAGCTCCCACACACAAGCAGCAGTTCAGGTGGTTGGAGAAGCCCCTCAAGCAGCCTTTTGCTTTCCCTGCCAGAACAACGGAGGCTGCAGCCCCTTTGGGCTCTGCAAGTACACGGGCCCTGGCACTCGGAACTGCTCCTGCTCCTGGCACAGCATTGGAGATGGCTTCACCTGCCGTGGCAAAGTGCATCAGGTGAGAGGCCTGTGCTGCACCTTCTGTGTCCCTGCCCTGCAGAAAACCACTCCCTCCTCTCCAGAGGGTGAGCAGATCTTGGTGTCACATTGACACGTGTGTGATGTGGGAGAGGAGACGGTGCCTTGAGCAAACTCTCCATAAATCACAGGTGTGTTTGGTGTGCCAACTATGGGAGAGAATCACAGCAAAGTGACTTTGCTCCAAAGGAAAGGAACACTCTACTGCTGTCAGCAACATTGGCCATACCTCCAGGGGACTGCTTTCTTCATGTCATAAACAAATGGGAGTGATCTTGTTTCTTCCCAAGGCAACTCACTCCTGCCCAGTGGGATAAGGGCAGGTGTCCCCTGTGGCATGCCAGGACTTGGGACCCAGCCTGGAGGGGAACAGTCTATGTCCACTTCTCTTTCCAGTACAATGGCTGTCCTTGGACATGCTGGTGACCTTTTCAGGCAGTGGCAAATAAAAGCTTGTGCCCACAGCAAAGCCATGAGAAAAGAGGTGGACGTGTGTGCCTCTGCTCTTAGTGAGTCAGTGTGGTGAGGAGAGGGCATTTGCCTTCTAGGGTATGCCTGCCTTCTGGACAGCATCCCAGAACTGGCAGTGGCAGCACAGTGAGATTTTGTGAAGCACTCGAGGTGTCCCGTGAGCACAGGGCAGTTACCTATGAGAGGTGCTGCAGGACCAGCCAGCTTTCATCTTCTGTCCACTCCATCCTGCAGCACTTGTGAATGGTGTTGGCAGAGCTCACTGCAGCATCCATGTCATCTGTGCCTGCAGAGCTGGGGAGAGAGGGAGGGAGGGAAGATTACTGTGGTGTGTCAGGAGAACTGGTTCTCCTCTCCCTCCTTGGGGTGGGAGAGTGACCTGGAGTGGAAGGAGCAGGTTGCTGTGCTGGTTGGTGAGGAACCAGTGGAAGGGACCCTACTAACACCAGCTGATTCCCTTTGTTTAAGGAGCTCGGAAGGATTCCAGATGCATCCATGTTCTTTTGGATGATACAGGTTGGTGACAGCTTTGTCCTTGTGTCTTTGTAGTAAATCCCACCTAGAGCTTTCTGCAAAGGGTCTTGCTAACTGGAAAATTGTTTTCTGCTTCCCTTCCCACAAATACTCTTCTAACACAGGCAGAAAGTATCAAAGAACTCAGTGGGGCAGGGCCTTTCACTGTCTTCGTCCCACAGACAGATTTCATAGGAAACACCACAGTGGTAAGTGCCCTCCCATGCCAATCTCTGTCAGGCAATGTCCCCCCTGGGACTGTTCTGCCCAGTGAATCAAGGGTAAGGGCTGCACCATGGAGAGTTAAAGGCATCCCCTGTTCTCCATCAGTGTAAAAGCAGAAGTTTGGAGGCATCTCACTGAGGAGATAACCTGAACAGGGGTGGACATATCTCCTTTTGTAAGGAGACCCTTGTTGGAGATGATGACTTGTGGGCCTCAGAGGCACTGTGCCAGATCAGTGGTGTGTGGTGCCTTTGGTGCCCATGGGGCTGGTAACAACAAGGCTCCCATGCATCTGTGACTGACCCTTACTGCTTCTCAGGAATAAGAGAATGGCAGGTTTTGGTGTCAGTGTAATTGGATATCTTAACCCCATCACTGACTAGTCAAGCTAGTTGAAATTTCCCAAACCTCTTAAATGCTTTTGTGCCTTCAGTGTGTTTTGTGGGGGGGTCCATCTTCCCTTCAGGGATGAGTCAGAGGGAATTCAGGCAATGCAGGTCTCCCTCATTAGGGCTGGGGGTCCTGTGTGCAAGGCAAAGTGCCCTGGTGTGACCTCACTCCTATTTTCTGTCTGTAGTTTGAGGAGTGGAAGAGCAGAGGTCTCCTCCGGGACCTGCTTCGCTACCACATGGTGGGCTGCCAGAAGTTGCTCTCCAGTGACCTGGAAGGCCAAGAGTCCCTTACATCTTTATCTGGCCACAAAATAAAGATCACAGTGAACGAGGTACTTCCCTTTGCTGTCCCATTTGTCAGGATGTCACTTTTTCTGTCATGTGAAGAAAGTGGTTGTGGCAGGTGACTTGCCCAGGGCCCACAGGATGGTGCTGTGGCTGGTGCAGGCCTCAGCAGGTCCCATCTCTCGCAGAATAGCATCACTCTCAACGAGGAAGCCAAAGTGGTCACGAGTGACATCGTGGGTGTGAACGGGGTCATTCACTTCATCGACAGGATCCTCATCCCCAGTGACCTGGTGGGCCGTAACATCTCCTCAAAGCTCTCACAGGTAAGGCTGGAGCCGTGCCGGGCTCAGGGACAGGATCTCTCTCCCAGCACTGCTGCCTCAGCCCAAAGCTGCCTGGGTTGCTCTTCCTCCCTGTCCCTGGCTGTCTAAGGGTTGTCTGAGGCCACAGATTTGGCTTGTGAAGGTGACAGCATTTGTGGGATATCTGGAACATAAGAAGCCTTTTCCATCATGAGGGAACAACAGTTTTGGATGTAGGCAGGAAGATCTTGTCCCGTGCCAACCATTCCGCTCCTTTTCCAGCACAGAGCAGGTTGCAGTATGAGTTTGCCAATGTCTCTCTGTGACTCCTTAAGCAAGTATTATAGAGCCTGCATTTTGCAGAATATAACATATTTTCTGTGCAGCACAACAGAGTGCTGGAATTCATCCCAGCTCCTACCATAGCAGTGTCTATCCAGGATGAATCAGAAAAGTGGTGGCTACTGAATACCAGCCCTTTCCAGGCCAAACCATCAGCATGATATGGTGGCAGAGATAAACTTGTGTTTAGCTACTGTAGTTGTTGCCTGTCTGGTTCCTCCCCTGCCTCGTTGGTCCTGGATGGGGAACCCTTGGTGTCAGTTGTTTGCCTTCCTCCCTGTGCAGCAGAACGTCACGGCCGTGGCCGAGGCCTTTGGGTACAGCGTTTACAGCAAGCTGCTGCAGGTGAGCCGCTGCCCCTGCTGCTCTGGGGAGGTGCTGCGGGCCTGGGCACGGTCACTGAGGTCACCGTGGGCTCGGGGCTCTCCCTCCGTGTCCCTGTGCTGCCGGGCAGGACGCGGAGCTGCTGCCGCTGCTGGGGAACCCCGCGCACAGACCCTTCACGCTGCTCTGGCCCACGGACGCCGCCTTCAGCGCCCTCCCGGAGAGCCAGCAGAAGTTCCTGTACCGCAGGGAGCACCGCGACGTGCTGGCCTCCTACCTCAAAGCACACATCATCAGGGACACCAAGGTAAGCGTGACAGCACACGGCCTTGCAGCTGCCAGGGCCACACGAGGTGCCACTGTCTGCTATGGCTGTGTCAGAGTGGCCTTGCCAAAACTCCGCTGCCACAGAACACACGGGGTATCTGTTGTCTTGAGAAAACCCAAAGCTGTTTGAGCATTTCAGGCACATGTGGCATTGTTCTGAACCTCTGGTGGCTGAGCTGAAACTTTCTGTCATCAGCTTCTGGGGAGCTGCAAGGCTCACAAACAGGCTCTTGTGTACAGGGGTATGAGCGAGGGGAGAGTCCAGCTGAGCAAAGCCAGGCCCTGCTTTTTCACACTGGCCTCTCACTGTGCAGGAATCTGGGACTAACCCAGCACAGTTGTGCTGTGCCACCCACACCAGCTTCAGGGACTGCTACATCACACCGCTCTGAGGCTGGCCACTGACCCCTGCCCTCACCACATCTTAACATGAACTGCCATATTTTGCCAGTCTCTCCTTCACAATCTTCTTTTTCCCTCTTAGATTGTTGCCGGTAATGTGCCCCAGGTTGAAACCATACGAACCATGCACGGCTCCACCATCTCATTCAGCTGCAGCAAAGCCCATGTGGTGAGTGTTGGTGATCCCAGGCTTGGCTTCCCATGGAGCAAGTGTCCCTGGGCATGGCCACGGGCAACTGGTGCTCCTGGCAGGGAGTGAATGCAGAGCTGGGGTGTTTGCAGGCCAGGACACCACAGCTCTGGCTACAGCTAGGCTGTAAAGAGGCACAAGGCATGCCTAGGTGGCAGGGAAGTGTCTGGTACCTGCACATGAATGTCACAATGACCTGGCTGCATGGTGCCACAACCTTCATAGTGCTGCATGGACAGAGGCCATCCTTAAGAGAGGTGGCTGTGAAAAGTGTTAAATGGGAAGGGTGGTCAAGGACATGTGCACAGAAATTTTGGAATTCTTGGAATGATTAAGAAGCCATGGCAGCCAAAACCGAGCCACTTTTGGGTGGTACAGCCAGGATGTAGGGTGTGCCAGAATCACAAGTTGCTTTCTTCCTCTGTCAGGGGGAGATTCTGGTGGGGAACGGCGATTCCACCATCATCCAGAGGCACATGGAATTCAATGGGGGCATTGCTTATGGCATCGATCGATTGTTGGAGCCACCGGATCTGGGATCTCGGTGTGACGAGTTCACCTTGATTGAGCTGCAGGTAAGCACCTGTGATGAGCTGAATGAGGATCTGGGCCCCCCGTGCAGCCCCCTGCCAGGGATGCCTGGAAGGCTTGCTGCCCTTCCTTGGCAAAGCTCTGAGCAGCCAAGAGAGGCAGCAGCACGTATTGAGTTGTTGTGAGGTTGCTTTCTCCCCTCCACAGGGATCTACAGACAGCTGTGGACTCTGTGGCTTCGAGCCACCCTGCCCTGCTGGCTCCGTTCAACGGGTAAAGCTCACAGATTCATCACCAGGGAAGCCCATAAGGGACTGATGACAACACCCATGTGCCCCTCATGTTTTAGCAGCAAAACGAAGGCTCACCTGCATGTGGCAAAGCCCTTGGCTCAGTCACATGGTCCATGCCTTGCCCCAGGTCATGCAGGAGCTGGGCTGAAAAATATGGGGTCCAGTGTTCTTTGCTGGGTCAATCCTATGTGGATGACAGTGGCACAGGAGTCCCTCCAACAGCACTGGGGGTGGCTCTGGGTGCTTTACATCAAAAAAGCTCAGCCTGGGAGTGGCCCAGGGATCCCAGGGTGAGCAGCCTTGGGAGGCAGTGGCTATACCCCGTTCTCACTGCTGGCTTCTGGCATGTCCCTGAGGTTCCTCTGGGGCTCCACTGTCACCAGCCCCAGCACATGTTAGGAAGCCTCCGTTGCTTGTCATAAAACTGAATGAATGGCACAAGAAAAGTCAAGGTGAGTTATCAGGGACCAGTGTGGCAACCTCTGTGTTTTGCCTGTTTCTTCACAGGGGGAAACCAAGCGCTGCTACTATTACGGAAACTACCTGCTGAGGAACACCTTCCTGTTCCACCACAACTCCCTGCTGTGGCGGCCGTGGCCATCACACTCCTCCTGGGACCCCTTCAGGAGACACTTCTCTTCCAGGGGGCCTCTCAGACGGGGCTGCAGGAGGAGCTGCGTGTCCAGCCAGTGGGTCCCGCAGTGCTGTGCCAACCACTATGGCCGGGACTGTCGGGGTAAGAGCCACGCCCCTGTCCCGCCCGGCCCTGTCCCCTGCGGGAAGGTGGCACCCGACATCCATGAGTGTGCTGCCCTGGAGAAGGGGGGGCAAAACCCCAGGCAGGGAACCCCAGCCTGTAGAGGGTGCAGGGAGCAATACCCTGAGATTATGACAAGTTCGCTTTCCTTGGAGAATATCTAGTCTCTGTGAAGAGCCCTGGGCACAGGGCTGCTGGGGATAGGTGTCAGACATGTCACTCACCTCTAGATGTTGTCAATGCCCAACCATCCCCTGCCACCTGCCCTTTGTGCCATGGGCAGCTTTCACGTCCTTGGGTGAGTCTACTGTTAGTGTGGGGCAGGGCAGCACAGACCCAGCACATCACAGCAGGGCTTTTTCCCCAGCTGGAAGCTATGCCAAATTTGTCCCTTTTGCCCCCATTCCTAAGTTTTCCTGCCATGGGATGTCCCCAGCCTCAGTGCCCAGACTGCTGAGCTGTCTGTGGTCCGAGCACCCCGTGAGCAGCCAGGAGCACCTGGCGTGCAAGGGTCTGCGGGTGGCGAAGGGACCCTCCAGCACAGAGTCCCTTTGTCACCAGAACCTCACTAAGGTGCCCCATTTGCAGCATGCCCAGGAGGGCTGGAGGCGCCGTGCAATAACCGTGGGACCTGCGATGACAAAATCGGCGGCTCGGGGATCTGCAACTGCAGCCAGGAGTTCATCGGGACGGGCTGCGAGCTGTGCGCGCCCGGCAGATACGGCCCGGAATGCCGAGGTACCGCGGCTGGGCGGGGCACCGGCACCGGCACCTGCAGGACAGCGGGGCGGCGCTGGCCTCGCCCCTTCGCAGTCCGCGGCTGTCGAGCGCAGCGGAGAGCCCCAGCTTGGGAGAAAGCATTTGACTCACTGTGAGCTGGGGGATGCAGAAATTGTGATGAATCCTGTACAGAAAGACCGTCACCTGGGACGTGCTCAGCAGGGACTTGTGCCCATTTGAGACAAAAGCAAAGAAAGGGAAAAGAGAATCCTCCATCCTCCCATCCCACACTGGGCCTCACGGGGTCACAGGGAATGTTTCAGAGTGAGAAACACATTCCAGAGAATCCCAGGGGAGAGGAGTGATGGGATATTGTGGGTGCAGAGGCTTCTTTTCCTCTGTGAAGGGCATGTGTGACAGGGGGCCAGGACTGGCAGGAAGGGATGTGTCAGGCTCCTGTGCCCACCTTCACATCTCCCCACAATGCCACATTCTGCCACGTGGCTGTCCCAGAGCCTTTACACCAAGGCATAAATGCTGTGTTTGTCCATTCCTCACAGAGTGCAACTGTACTGAGAATGGTGTGTGCAATGGGGGCCTGCACGGCGACGGCTTCTGCTTCTGTGCCGAGGGCTGGACTGGGGAGCGCTGTGAAACCAGACTGGGTGAGGGGTCATTCCCTGGGACCCACTGCCACGTGGCTGCTTTCCAGGAGCTGGGTAGTTCAAGAAGGTGTTCAGAAATACCTCCAAAAAGGAGCTCTCAGTTATGAGGCTCATGCTGAGATCTGCCACATGCTCTTGAATTTCACAAGGGTTGGGGTGGTGAGGAAGGGGCAGAGGAGAAAAGCTCTAGCGGATCATGAACAAGTCCCTGAGCTCAGAGGTGCTCCAAGCAGGGCTCGAGGCTGAGGTGAAGATCTGAGGTAACAAACCTCTGTGTTTGGGCAAGGCACCTGCAGAAGAGAACGGGGGAAGGGAGAGATGTGGGAGTGTGGGACAGGTGGGCTGGGGCAGAGGCTGGTGGTAGCAGCCGTGCCCGTGTCACAGCGCTGCGGTCACTGTGAGCCGGGTGTGTTCTGGTTTCAGTGGTGATACCCACCTGCTCTCCCCCGTGCCACGCCCAGGCCGCCTGCCGCGCCGGCAACCTCTGCGAGTGCGACCTGCACTACGAGGGGGACGGGAGAACCTGCTCAGGTACGGGGGCTGGGCTGCAGGGGTGCCGGCAGGACAGCAGGGCTGACCCCCCGGACACCTCAGGAGATGCTTTAGTTAACCCAGGACTTCCCTCCCGCAGTGATCGACATGTGCAGCCAGGACAACGGGGGCTGTGCCAGGCACGCACAGTGCTCCCAAACCGGCGTGAACGTGTCCTGCACCTGCGCCCCCGGCTACCGAGGGGACGGCTACATCTGCGAGCCCATCGACCGCTGTGCCGACGGCAGGAACGGCGACTGCAGCGAGCACGCCCGCTGCATCAGCACCGGCCCGGTGAGCGCGGCCCCAGGGGCCTGGGAGAGCCGCCCAGCTGGGTGCCCTGGGACAGCCGTGTGACAACGTCCCCCCTGCTGCAGTCCCCTGCCCCTCCTCTCCGCTGCCCTCATCCCGCGGGTGCTTACCACCAGGCAGGGGCTGTGCTGCTGTGACAGGTCTGGGGATGTTATGCTGAGGCCGTGTTCCCCCACTCCTCTGTCTAAGGAGCAAAAGCTGTGTCTGTTGTGTTATTCCTGGGCTGGTTTGGGGGCTCCTGGCTGGTCCTTCGAGGACAATGCTGGCCATTTTTGCAGAAGAACCAAAGCTGATCACCACAGGCCAGAAGAAGGGACTGGGAGCATGGTGTAGTGCAAGAGTCAGGAGCCACATGCCTCAAAGCTCAGCTCAAACAAACAGCACGTGCCAGACTCGATGTGACATTGCCTGAGTGTGGGGACAGGACAGGCCATGTGGCCTTCCACAGCTCTGTCACAGCCTGAGCAGGCTGTAGAGGCATTCTGAAGGCTCTTCCCCACAGGGATGGAAGGATCCCCAGCTGGCATCTCTGTGTTTGCACTCACACAATTGCCACCCTTCCCTTGTGCTGCAGAACGAGCGGCGCTGCGAGTGCAAGCAGGGCTACGTCGGTGATGGGATCCAGTGCCTGGAAGAGGTTGTGCCCCCCACGGACCGGTGCCTGGAAGACAACGGGCAGTGCCATCGGGAGGCCACCTGCACTGACCTGCACTTCCATGGTGAGTGAGCTCAGCCCTGCAGGGCCTGGGATGGTGTTCCATGGAGAGGCCACATTCCCTCATCCTTCACTTTTGGCCTGGAGCTCCCCTCAGGAGTGCTGGAGGGTGCGATGGCCAAGGGGACAGGGACTCATCTCTGTAGCTTGGCACGGTTTTCACATTTTCCTTTTCCCTACATGTCATATGGGGAGGGTGAGCCATCCTTGTCTGCTCCATGTGACGTGGCCCCTGGTGGCAGTGGCTCCCGTGTGGAAGGCGAGAAGCTCAGAGGAAGCCTCTCCCTTACTTGTGCCTTGCCCACACCCCATCCTTGGAAGTGCTGCCCACGGTCACACAGAGACCCACACGGCTGCGCAGGGAGGTGGCTCCGTGTGTCCTGTACTGATGCTCCTGGGCTCTGCTATTTTGCAGATAAGACCATGGGTGTGTTTCACCTGCAGTCACCCCGAAAAAAATACGACTTCACCTACGAGCAGGCTCAGGCAGCCTGTGCTGCAGAAGGTGCTTCCCTGGCCACATTCCAGCAGCTGGCAGCAGCACAGCAGGTCAGGGCAGGCGTGGCTCTGTCCCCTGTGGGGCAGGGACAGGCCATGCATCTCCCAGGGTGGGTGGGTGGGTGACCTCTCAACCCCTCAGCCAGGCCCTGTCTGCTCCATCTACATCCATGAAACAGGAGGGCTGCTGGGTCTTGCCAGGCACACTGGGATGGGACTTGTGACTGTGCCCAGCACTTTGGGTGTTGGGGTATGATGGGTGAGGCACAGTGGGAATGTTAATTGGGGCAGAAAACCTGGCACAGAGCTATTTTTAATCTAATCATTGATTTTGCTCTTCTAGATGGGATTCCATCTGTGCTTGGTGGGTTGGCTGGACAATGGCACAGCTGGATACCCCACAGCCTACCCCAACCCCAGCTGTGGGTCCAGCCGTGTGGGCATTGTGGACTATGGCTCCCGAAGCAACCTGAGCGAGACCTGGGATGCGTTCTGCTACCGGGAGAAGGGTGAGGGGTGCCAGCACTTTCCCTGGGCACAGTCCTGTTGGGCACAAGAGCTGTGTCAGGGCAGCAGGCAGGGAACTGCCCTGGAGCATCAGGGCAGGTGGGCACACCCCCTCTCCCCATGGCCATGTCCAGAGGGAATGTGATTGAGAGTATCCAGAGATCAAAAGGTGCTTGGTGCAGCCAGCACTGGTGAGTCCAGTCACAGCCTGGTGTTCCTTTGCAGATGTGACCTGCACCTGCCGTGATGGGTTTGTGGGAGATGGGTACTGGTGCAGTGGGAAACTGCCCGACGTGCTCGCAGACCAGGACCGCTTCTCCACCTTCTATTCCGTAAGCAACGCTCTCCTGGCTCTGCAGGAGCAGCAAGGCAGAGGGAGGGATCAGCTGGAACAGGGAGGAGTTGGGGCTTGGTCTGTCTGCAAGGTAGAGGCTACAAATACAGAGGAGTTTCTTTCCAGGGCTGGGGGGTTCCTGGGATGGGGAAGGTGATGGCATTGTGCTGCCAGCAATGTGCTGATGGGGAAGATCTCTCATTTCTTCCAGATGCTGCTCAATTTTGCCAATGACACAGAAGATGGACTGGATTTTTTCATGTATTTGTCTGATGTTTCTGCTCCCAAAACTCTCTTTGCCCCTCTGAATTCTGGCTTTGCAGACAATGAGGTAAGCAAGCAGGTATGAACTATCAGAGCACCAGAGGAGACCAGGTGTCACCAAAGTTGGCATGAAGGAGGAGGAGTGTGGGTCAGAGAGGAACCAGTGGATTGGACGTCTCCCAGTCCAGCCATTCCCTCAGAAAAGCCATTTAGGTCATGATGCTTAGAGCCTTCTCCAGCTGAGCTTTGACAATCCTAAGGGTGGCAAATCCCCTCTGCTCTGCACAGTCATTCTCTGCCATGTTATCCATGAATGGAGCTGTCTGTGGCCATGGAGAGAGCTTGGGCTTGGCTGGGGGGCTGCACAGAAGCAGGGAAAGGAAGAGACCAGCTCATCCATTTCTCACCCCTGTGCACTGGTGCTTATTCAGACGCTGACAGGAGAAGAACTGAAGCTCCACGTGTCATCCAGCAATGTCATCCTCTTCAGCTTCAACCTCACAACGGGCACCATCATCCCGTCCCAGTCAGGATACGACCTCCATGTATCAGAGCTCCCAGCAAACAACAGTACCAAACTCTCAGTAGGTTTAGCCTTGGCAGAGGGCAAAAAACACCAAATGTTTTCACGTCTCTTCTGAGACAGGGAATGATAGGGAGCCTTTCTGGGCAGGTGACATCATCTGTGTCCTGTGCTGTAGGATGCCAAGGGGATCAATGACACGATGATTGTGGAGTGGGACATCGTAGCTTTCAATGGCATCATTCATGTGATAGCAGAGCCACTGAGGATCCCACCGCCCGTTGTTCACCTTGGCCAGGTGAGTCTGGGGCTTGAACAGGGCTGGAATCAGGCCTGGGACTGGGGATGAGGGGACAGAGTCATCCCGAGAACTGGCCTTGTCCTCTGCTCTCTGGCCCGGCTCATTTTGGGAGGGCTGCCCACGGTCCCGCTGCGGAGCAGCAGCAGGGCCGGTGCCGTCGCTGCGCCGGGGCAGCGCCGTGAGCGGGCCGCGTTTCGGCACAGGTGAACGGTGCGGCGCAGGGGCCGGGCTCCGTGGCCACCGCGACGTTGTCGGCGCTGTGCTTCGCGCTGGTGCTGGTTGCCGGTGCCGGCGTCGCCTACTACTGCGTGAGGAGGCGGCGGCAGCAGGGGCAGTTCGGGTACTATCAGGTACGGGCAGTTCGGGTACTATCAGGTACGGGCGGGCTGGGGCCGGCGGATGGAGCCGGCGGATGGAGCCGGGGCACAGCGGGGTGCGCGGCCCGCGGGTGCGGTGCCTGCGCGTCCAGGGCCGGCCCGCCAGGGGGAGCCCCTGAGCGACACCGGGCAGGGGCCGGGCGGGGCTTCCCTCGCGCCCGGGATCCCGGCCCGGTGCCGCAGCCCGCCCAGCGCCGCTCCCGCCGCAGGCCGATCTCCGCGGGGACGAGGAGCAGGAGGAGCAGGAGGAGGAGGCGCGGCCCCGGCCGCGGCGCGCGGGCCGGCGCGCCGCCAGGCCCCGCCCGCAGCGGCCGCTCGTGGCCATCCCCAACCCCCTGTACGGCGGCCACGTCCCCGACTACGAACCGCTGCACGTGAGACACGCCCCGCCCCCCCCCCCCCCCGCCCCGCTCCCGTCCCCTCCGCTCCCCGCCGCCCCCAGCTCCCGTCCCCTCCGCTCCCCGCTCTCTCGCCCCGCGCTGACTCCGCTCTCTCCGCCGCAGGAGCCGCCCCTGGCGGACGCCGGCACCGACCCCCACGGGTTCCCGCACTGACCCCGCGCGGCCCCGACCGCACCGCACCGCGGGGAAATAAACAGCTCAGCGCCACCGGCTGTACCCGCGCCTGCCTCGCCGCCCCGGCCTCCCACCGCCCGCCCCCAGGAGATGGGAGCTCCAGCCCCTCGTTATGGCCCCGTTCGAGGTGGTGCTTGCCCGAGCCCCCAGCAGCCAAGCCCAGTCCGGCCGCTCCCAGGGCCGCAGGGCCCGCGGTGTTCACGGCATCCCCGGGGCGCGCCGGGCCGCGCTCCTGTGCCCGCACCCTGCCCCAGGGTCAGGCACGAGTCGCGGCAGTCAGCGCCCCGCACACCCTCACGGGTGCCCTGCCTGCACCACCGCGCTGAGCGCCTCAGCCTCGCTGTTCAGCCCAGGCTGCGCTTGGTCGTGCCCCAGGGCAGGCAGAGGAGCCCCGCTGAGCGCAGGGAGCGGTTAGTCAGTTAGTTACACATGCTGCAGACGTTTATTGAGCTACACACAGCACAAAGACAAGTGCACATGCACCTACTACAGGTGTTTGATTAGAACAGCCACGTTAACAGATTGTCCAAGCCACTGAGTTGAGCACAAGGCATCTTGAAAGTGTGCAACAGGCTGGCACATGGCACAAAGACAAGGCAGTAACACACAAGTGACAGACTGACAGGCCAGCCTGGCACAGCACGGGGGAGGAACAGCTGGGAGAAGATTGTGTGTCTGTGTGTGTATGTGTGTGTGTGTGTCTCACTGAGGGTTGCTGACACACACAGCACCTTTCTCTGAGTAACAGGGTCCTCCACAGTGCCCTGGTTCCTCTTCCTTGGCTGCCCAGCCCTTGGAGCCATCACCACAGCCCAGTGCTCACAAACCCCTGGTGCCCAGCTCCCACCAAACCCACAGCCCTTACCCACTGCAGTAACTCATTCACCTCCTCTGTGCCTGCTCCGTGCCAGGCCCTCCTTTCTCTCTCCCCTCTCTCCTCCCTGTCACCTCAACACGGACTGCCCCTGAGCAAGCTGGCACTGTCACACTTGTTGCCATCTGTTAATGGTGCAGCAGTGAGGGAGGAGAAGGAGGACCAAGGCAATCAGTATTGCCACCCCTTCATCCTATAGCCACCACTTCCCACACACCAACCATGAGGGTGTGAGCTCCGGGCTCTTGGGGCCAACCAGTATCAGAGTGGCACAAACTCCCAACACCTCCTTTCCACCTCACCTGCCCTCTACTCCTCCCCAACATCCTGCATGGCCCTGGGACAATCAGAAGCCTGGACAGGACCAGCAAGGCCCTGAGCCAGGTGCAGAGCCCACCTTTCTGCACCTCATATCCAAAATCAGCTCTCACCTTCCTGGGCCTCCTACCTATCACCTTTGTCTCTTCCTATGGACTCTGGCATCAGTATTAGCAACTCTCTGCTCTTCCTCCTGCTGAGGAGGCACTACAGTGCTTTGTCTGGCCCTGCTCCCCACAGCACTTCACACCCCCTCCCCAGACATCCTCACCTGCCCCTCCAGCCACCTTAGGCCACATCTCAGCGAACTGATGGACGGTCACCACCTCTGCTGCCAGCCCTGCACCTTCCCTGAAGGGCTGAACACATCCCTCTGCAGCTCACAGCAGACCCCACCACATCAATACCAAACTATTGATGTCACATGGCACCTAACCCAAAAATACCAACGGTGCACAGCCTTAGCCTTCTCAAAAAGCAGCCATGTCCCCAGACAGTAAATCTGAGACCCTGTGACCTCCTCCCACACCCAAGGCTTGCACATCCTGCCCAGTGACCGAGCAGAGTCCCCAGCTGCACAGACCAGTCTGGTGGGGAGCACGATGGGGCTGAGGGCTGCTGGACAGGTACTGCTGCTGCTCCTTTGTCCTGTGATGCACTCACTGCTGGGCTTGAGTGGTTGCCCAGCTGGCAGCCCTGACCCTCCCTGTCCATTTGCAGAGTCACTCATGCTGCAGTCCCAGGCTATGGAGGCAGCTGTAGACCTGACACACCTTGTCCCACCTCCCATGGGTTGTTGTCACCGAGCACGGGAGATGTGGAGCTCCGTACCTGAGCCACTTGTGTGGGCACAGAGCAGGGAGGGACAGGGTCCCACCACCAGCATTGGCCCCTCCATCTCACCTACTCCTAGAGAGGACTCCCTGCACAAGCACCCATCCTCTGTCCAGCCTGCAGTGCACTTCAGGGAAAGGGATGGAGCCAGTGAAGGGAGGAAATAAACACACCACCTACACACACAGCAAGTGTCAAACGCCCTTTAGTGGTAGACAGAGGTGCTGCCGGCCGAGCCTAGGCCGTGCAGCTGCTGCCTGCAGTACCTGCAGTACCTGCAGTACCTGCCCTTCACCGGATGTGCACCATCTCCTCCAGGAAGGGGGTTTTCATGCAGCCCGTGCAGAGCTGATCCATCCAGAGCGGAGCCTCGTGCTGCAGAGGGGTGCGCCGGGGGTAGAAGGTGAAATTCACGTCGTAGTTGAGCAGGCAGCTGATGGAAGCCATGTAGATATCAGAGAACCGCACCAGCCGGCGGGAGAAGTATGTGGGGTTGTGGAAGGTGCGGAAGATGCTTCCAAACTGGGGGTTGAACAGGTTCTTCGTCAGAGACCTGAGGAGACAGAGATGGTGTTCTGTAGCTAAACCTGTGGTCACAGATTCTTCCCACTCCCTGGGCATCAGGGGACCACCCCAAGTACACCCTCCCAAGGCTGTGGTGCAGACCAGTCCCTGTGCAGTGGGACTGATGAATATTCAGAGCACTTTTACTCCACCCATTGTGGGCAGTGGCAGGAGCTGTGGAGCTGCAGTAGCAGGGAGCCCACCAACTCCTCCCAGCACTCCCCTTTCCCACAGTGCCATCCAATCAGTCCAACCTCCCAGGCTGCAGGACTGCACTGCTGCATGGCCCCCACCCAGAGGCAGGACCAGAGTCCAGCAGCAGCATTGTCCCCAGAGCAGGTTACAAAATAGGGCCTGGGAGCTCCTAAGAGACCTCACAAGCGTGGGGGAAAACCCTCACCTGATCTCCTGCCGTTCCTTCATCCACTCCAGCAAAACTTGCTTTGACTCTGCATCCTGATACATCTGCAAAGACAGCATCACATCCATCAGTCCTGCAGGCCATACCTCAGCTCCCTGCAATTTGCACTGTAACTCACAAACCCAGAGCCCACTGCACTAGGAGGAGGAGAAGATATTTTTGAGATGCAGGCAAGATGGTACATCTCCTGATCCCCATGCTAAACCCAAAATTCAGACTCAGAAGGCAGCACATACCCTGTCCTGCTCAGCCAGGAGCTGTTTACCTGCATTCTCTCCAGCAGCCCTGTCAAAGCCTGCTGCCAGGTCAGGGAGTGCATGTACTGCTCCGTGTTTATGATCCGGATCTCTGTCTCCAGTTCAGGAACGATGGCTCCAGTCCTCCAGCCATGACGCAGCATGAGGTCCTGGAGGTCAGGGTGAAAAAAACAACCAAGAATTCAACATAAAGACTGAAAGCCAAACACAACCCTGGTTCCTAGAAGAGTGGGTTTGTTCCCATTTCGCATTCTCAGGGGACAGCCATCCATGGCCCATGCCAATAACATCTCCTGCTCACTAGGATCAGTTGCATGGAGCACCTAAAAAGGTGGGATCAATAGAACCTGCTCTCAAATTCACTTTACCCACAGAAAGTACTTCAGTATCCGGGGCTTGCCTCTGTCTGACAGCAGTAGGGAAGCCTGTGTGTCCTGTGGGGGAGGACACCCAGCACAGCCCTGAGCACTCAGAGCAGGCCCTGCCTTATCTCCAGCCACAGCAGCCATGTGGGATTGCTCCCACCTCACTGGAGAGCAGAGACATTTCACTCACCGCAAGGTCACTGTACAGATGGTCCCCAAAGTAGAGCACCTTGGATCCACGCCAGCCTGTCAGCCTCAGGAAATCAAAGAGGTTGCCCTGCAAGTGACAGAAGCACAGAGTGAAACGTGGGTAGAGGCCACCTTAGCACTCTCATCGATGTCAACCTGCTCTCTGCCCCACCATCTACACCCAGAGGTTTCTATCCTTCCCCACCTCACTTCACTTTCTTCCCATGTGACAATCCCCATACATCCCTCAGCTTTTAAGGCTAGAGAAAAAGGAAAAAAACTCTTCCAAAGAGTTTTTGTAAACAGGGAATTCAGGGGAAGTTCTGTGGTCTAAGGCACAGCAAGTCAAGAAGACAACATGTCTAAAAAGGCAACAAAAGGAGGCAGTTTGGAGGCTAAGAGACACCTAAATTAGAAAACTCTGAGAATGGGCAGAAAGAACCCCAGAGGTTCTGGGTTTAAAAGTTGTTGGTCTCAGGTGATAATGATTTCACATCACAGGGGGCAGCAGAGGGAAGGTGAGCACTGCCAGGCAAGGCTTTTGGACTCAGGAGCTGTCCTACATCCCTGACCAAACCAAAGAGCCAGGCAGCCTGCACAGATTCACAACTGAGTAAAACAAACCAAACCCCAAAGCACCAGCTACATCACAGCACCAAGCAGCTTTCAAGGCTTTCCAAATGTCCACACACACACAGAAGGCACTTCAGGGACTACCCTTCCATCTCCACACAAGTTTTCCACATAAGGCATGAAAACAAAACCCACTAGGAAAGGAAATGGCCCCATCAATGCCAGCAGAGCAGCACAAGCAGTCAGTGCAAACCTGTGAGCCACTCAGCAGCAATCCCTCTGGCCAGACTCCAGAGGCAGGGGGGACCCAGCACCCCAAACCACCACCCCCAGCCTGGCCAGAAAGCCCCCAGACACAGGGCAGCCCCCAGCAGGCACTGGCAGCTGCTGAATGCACAGCTAAGGCTGCCCAGGACCAGGGTGCTGGGCCTTCTGTTCCTGCAGCATCCCTGGAGCTGAGCAGACTTCCTTAACAGCACAGAAACAGGACTGGGCAGCCTCTGCACTTTTTGGACAAAATGTTGCTGCTGCTCACATGAGGCCTGCCCGGGAAGCCACTGGCTGAGAAGGAAATGGAGCACAGCCTTGGAAGGAGAAGAGTCCTCTTGCTGTGCTCCAGTCACCTCAAGCAGCAATGGACCTGACAGCCAGGAAATTTGTGCTTGGAGCTCCATGGAGCCACAGACCTGTTCTGAGACCTCCATGTCCTGCCCTCCTTTCCCCCAAGATCACAGATCTGGAGAGGGAAGGGAGTATAAACTTGGCACATACAGAAAACACCACATTTTGGAACAGAGGGGCTAGAGGGCATCACTTCAACTTCCCAGTCCCTAGGGAAAAACACCAGTCCCTGAGGTGCCATTCATGGGATGCCCACAGGAAAAAAATACCATCCAGCCCTGCTTCAGGGGACAGGAACAGCTCAGAGGCCTCTGGCAACATCCCCAGCACAGCAAGGTCCATAGCCAGTAACACTTGCCAGAAAGAAGCATATTGTGACACTCCAAGAAACCAAAAATCCTGGAGACAGGGTGGGCTACAACCAGGATACACACTCTGTCACATCCTAAGAACCACAGCTAGGCAACAACCTTAAGGCAGTCAGATAAACACAACAGTTGGGAAGAACTGGAGAGAAGTTCTTCCAAAATCCTACTCGGCCCAGCTTCCTCCCTCACATTTTCCCTTTCTCAGTGCACTTGGGTGAGCAGCTTGTGGCCACAAGACGTAGGTGGGTCAAGGGCAGGATTTAATGCAGCAATGAACTCCATGGGTGAGGTGTGCCTTTTCTCCTGAGGGAGCTGCTAAGCCACTGGGAATGAGCTCTGCTTGCATGTTCCCAGCTCCAAGCTCTTGGCAGAAGATGGGACACCAGCCCAGGACTTTGGCAGACCCACCAGACAGAGGTTTCCCAACAGCACTACTCAAGGACATGACCTACTCTGCTACAACGGGTCAGGTCCCAGCTAATTGACTGAAATCTCACTAACAGTTTCTTCCCGTGGGATTGGACAGCTCAAATAACCAAGAACAAACTGTCCTAAAGCCAGAGGCAACTTGTCTCAGGGGACAGACCAGCTGCAAGAACAACACCCAGGGCAGCAAGTTCACCAGAGCTGCAGCTCATCTTCAGACATGCTGGTCCTTGCAGAAGGGGAGAGGCAGGAGCCAGGCTTGGTACTCTCTTTGATGCTTTGTACCCTGTTTGATCACCTTTGTTTCTTTATTCCTTATTTCTTTACTCTACACAAGTCCACCTTTTCCAGATTTACGGAGAACAATTTGTGAGGTGTGGAAAATCTTTGCATGCACGACAGGTTTCAGAGAGCTGTGCCTTTTTACCCTCAACTACCACACTTGGGAGCCCCTCCAGAAGAGTTTCAGGACCAGGACAATCAGAAGAGCTGAGGGAAAAGTGTACAACTGGCCATGATGGACAATGTCAGAGCAGAGCTCCCAGGGTGAAGGTTTAATTGCACATGGGGACATTCACTGGCCCCTCCCACACATCCAGGGGATGCTTCCTTACCATCCCATCTCACACAAACAGGGCAGCAGCAGGGAAAACCCAGCCTGGCAGAGGTAACTCAGCACAGGCTCCCTTGGGCAGAAAAGCAAGTACCCCACACCTTAAGTTACCTGGCCCTGCTCTGCCTTTTCCCACTTGTCTCTGTCCTTCCATCCCTAGTGCCAAAGCTGAAAGCATTCTGGGGGACAGTGTCCTACCAGGCCAGCGAGAGCTCCTGGGGACAGAGGGCACCTTGCACTGCCCACAGCCAGCACAGCCCAGAGTGTGTCTTCTTACAAACACCCTCTACCTACACAGATGCTCTTTTCAAGGACTTCTGTGTTCTACTTTTCAAACACCAACAATGAAAAAGTGTCCTACAGCAGAACCCGTCATTTCCCCTCCCTCTGACCAAGCAGATTGTCCTGTTTGTCCAGTGATTTCCAAAACTGCAGGCATGTTACAAGTCCCCACCATTTCAGACCCCTGCTTGCACCCATTCACTTTACCTCCTTGTAGATCTTTCCCTTCTCCAGCTGGTTTATTTTGTCCCACTGCAGTGAGCCTTTATCATCCAGTTTTCGAAAAGGTCTGGGAAAAAACAAGGGGAGATGTCAACTTCTTTTGATTTTTGGTGATTGTTACCCAGCAACCAGAACATTTGAATCACAAAACTTTTTTACCTATATAACAACTTAAAATAAAAGCTCTGTATGAGTTCTAAGTGACCTTCTGGGCCTTCTGCACTATTTTCTAAGGGGAAGAGAAAGTATGAAAGTATGAAAGGGAAATACCTTTCCAAAATGCTTCCATTGACTGTAACAATTTCATGTCAAAATCCCTAACAATTCTTCTTGCTTTCACATACAGAGAGGAAGAAAATAACCATAATGACTCCTGAAATGCCAAGACAAGAAGGCTTTGCCATGAAACACTCTGTGTGTTCTTTCAACCTGGCTATGTCCCAGGCAACAGAGACCATGGAATGTCCTAATAGGATAAAGCAAGTCTGCAGAGAGAATGGAAACAGTCCCCAGGCTGAGTTCACCAGGTGAACTGGGCTGTCTCCTGTTTTTCCTGAGGGCTTGCCATGACATTCTCCACTCCATGAGTGAATCTAAGGCACTAGGCAGCTGTAGATTTTATTTCCAAGAGGGTCAGATCATCATAGCTCCAAGCTGTGCTTGTAAAGCACTTCACCTGCAGCCCACGAAAAAAAAACTTTACCAGGCCAGCACAGCTTATAAAGCCATTCCATAGGTTTACTCCAGCATATGCCAACAGTCTGGGTAGCGGGGGAGGAAAAGACATACAAAGGAAAGAATAGACCAATCCCCTAACTAAACAGACACAATACTCAAAGCAAAGGAGCCAAAGAGCAAAATAAGGACAGCAGCCTGTCTATTGGCAGCTCTAACTGACCACAAAACCCAGCTGCCACATAAAAAGGCTTCCAAAATTGCCAGCTCTCAAGCATGTATCCAATACAAACAAGACCCCAAAAAACCTCAAAAAACAAACCACCCAGATACTTGCTGTGGGGAAGAGGAAAAGGAAAGATTTTGTCACATTCTCAGGACAATAAATGGTCATCTCTCATGCCAGTTTTAGAAACACGTTTTCTGCTTGGCTCTACACATTCTATCCACTTATTCCCAGACTGGTCAATCCTCAGAGAGTATCTGAGAGAACACTGGAAGGCTGAATACCTCCTGGAGGTAGCCTATGCTTAGCAAAGCACTGCTTTCTGGCAGGCCAGAGGAGCAGCTCCCTGCAGGGAGGGCCCAAGCCCTGCACACGTACTTCCGGCGGTCAGTGAAGAAGTTGGGCTTGTCTGCTTGCACAATGACCATGTCGAATAAGTCCCGCCAGTTCTTGCCAACCATGTGTTTCATTCCTTTGTCCCTAAGGGCAAAGGAACAGAAAAATTAACAGATCCAGTGCTCTTGTTTCACCCACCGCTGCACCTTTACAAGTATGCCCCAAATTCACTCCTATTTCAGTAAGAGAAGAAAACAGAGATTTGTGAACCCCCACAAGGCTGTCTCATTGTATCAAGTATTGATGTTGTGCTTGGTTTCAAGCTGTCACACACTTTCTTCTGCACCACTGTGATACAGCAAACACTGCTAGAGGCAATAGAAAGTGTCAGCTCTGTAATGTTGTGGCCAGCCACAGCCTTGTAACCTCTTCAAAAAGTGAGATCAATGCTGTAGGTGCAACATTCACCACAAACAGTTCCCAGAGAGTTCCATGACTACTGCCACAAAACCCTGTCCCATATGAATTCCAGGTGCTCAGAGCAGGGAGTGCCCTGCACAGCTCTTGCTGTGCCATGGTGACCCACTGATGAGCAATAATGGTACTCACACAAAGCTAAAGGGACTGTTTGTGATGAGGAACAGTTTCTTCTTGTGGTTCACCAGGCGGTTTAGCACGGCATAGATTTCATCCCCATGCAGAATATACTGCTCTGTATCAGAATGAAACACAGTCAATCAGAACACTTGGGCATAAGTCATGACCACATTTCTATAAACCAAACCAAACCTAACCCCTATACCACTAAAGATGCAAAAGGTCAGAGTCAGATCCACCTCAGGCAGGCAATGAACCACCATGGTGACAAAGTGGCCTTCCTCATCCCCATCAGTCCTACCTAAAGAGAAAGCCTGAGGAAGTGACAAGTGAATTTGGCACCAGAGCTCTATTTAACTCACCCATATCTTTTTCAATCCATTTGTACATCACTCCTTTCACATGAACATCTCTAATTGCATCCTAAAGAAAAGAGCAGGGGGGAAAATGTTTCAGTTTTACAACATGGCATTCCTGTTTCCCAGCATGCAAACCTACTGCCACCACTGAGGACCAAGGCAGTAATGATCCATCCCCTCCCTGCTGAATGAACAAAAGCTCCATCACTGCAAAGCAGCAGAACAGGCCCAGCAAGGCTCATCAAGATGCCTAAAGAAGAACAGGGTGGCTGCCTCAGCTGCTGCAGTGTAAGAGGGAAAATCTCAGAACTTGTCTGTGGAAGAACAAATTCCTTCCTGCTCTTGGAAACAAGCACATGTTACCCCACTGGTTCTAAAGCAATAAAGACTGTGCCACTCCAAAATCATTTACTGTCCCAACATGGTACTGTCTCAGACATCAGGTGGCTTTTCTCCCTCCTGTGCCTGTGGAAGCTCTGCCAAGTGTGACCCAAAGGACAGGAGTGTGGCCAGGGTGAACAGCAGCAGAGGAGAGCATCTGTGATCCCACAAGCCAAGGAGGGCCACAGCTCCTAGCCCTGGGTGATCAGTGCACAGGCAGAGCAGAAGCTCCCACTAGGAGGGTGGCACAAAACACAGTTGGGAGGGAAGCAAATTAAAACAGATGCTGTCAAGGGCATCCAAATATCCTCTATTTTCCAGGCCAGAAGCCAAGATACAGCACATTTTTAGACACGCCCAACTGAGATTCTGCACAAGTCTCCATCCAGCAAGATATGCCAGACCCACAAAACTATTTCCAGAGCAGCAACATAGTTTGCAGTGTTTGCACATGCAAATGCTTGTTTGAACAGCATCAATTTTCATCCCCAATTTACACAGGTAAACAATTGCTGCCTTTCCCCAGGACCCTAAAACTCCTGTTACACTGTGTGTGCCCCTTCAGGAGCTGCCCTTTCAGACTGAGTCCCACACTCACCACTGACATCACTACAGTAACCCGTGCCACAAAGTCAACTGGTCTCATGGCAGTGCTGGGGAAACCTCCTCGTGACCCCCCAAAAAATTTCCTTCAGAGCTGGAGAGAACCACAATTTACAACTTAAAAGGTGATGAAGAAGATGGAGGCATAACCACTTCAAAATGGAGTTTTAGGAGCTTTTTTCCACCAAGTGGATTTGAAGGGCAAAAAAGCAGATGCCACATCTCATTGCCTTATTGGAAGGAATCTGAATGGTGGGCAGGAGCTGTAACAAGAAAACAGCTTTCTCTTAACCAGCACTGTCACAAAAAGCAAGCAGAACTTTGGACTTGTGTCAAAACTACCTTTGCAGAGAAGAAAAATTTCAGTGTGCTCTTTCCCTAAACTCCTGCCCTCCAAAAAGAAAACAAAAGAAGTAGGAAAAAAAGGAAAATTATAAGTGTTTCTGCAGGTAAAATCTTGGAGCCTTGGTAGGTGTAAAATAGGGTTCCAAAAATGCCTCCAAGGGGAAGCAGGGTAAACTGTCTCAAATATGAAGTGACCAAACTGGTGTGACAGGATTATTTTAATTACATGTCAGCTTCAGCCTTTACCATAGCTCAGGGTCTGCCCTTTTGAGTCAGTGCCTGTAGCACTTAACCTGCTCCCAAGCACACAGGCTGCATCAGCAGTAGCACCAAGAGTTACAACAGGGTGTCAGGCTAAGCCAGTGCTGTCCTAACAGCTGGGCTGTGCAAGTCCTCTCCAGGCACAGAAGGTCTCTGTGCTCATGTTCACAAAACATTTATTTGCACTTGAACTTGGGTACTGCAAAAGGATAAGCTTTGCAAAAATGTTTGTTTATCCTCATTGTACAGGAAAAAAGCAAGAACTCTTCTGGTGAGAGCATGTGATGGTCCCTAGTTTCAATATAGATTTCAGGCATTGCCACAGATTTTCTGCCATAGGTCTCTTCTTTGCCTACTTCAGTTGCTCCTCAGGGATGAATGACCACATTGACCACCAGAAGGACAGAGCCAGGATTAGCACTCCAGAGTCTGAGGGCTGGACCACACCAGGTGCCCTGCACTGGACACATATCAGCTGTGGCAACCATCCCCCTGCTCTCGAGATTTCAATTAGGAACACATCCATTTGATCTCAGAGCAAGGTTCAGAAGATACTCTTGACAAAAGGCCCCAGGAGTCAGCTGTATCCCCTCTTCCCATTTTCCCCACCCCAAGGGAAAAACCAACACCCAACACCCTTGACACGTGTTAAGGTCCTGTGGGAAATGAGCTGGCGTGCTCCTATCAAGCACCAACAGAAGGTCAGGACACACAGCTGACAGGTGGATCCTTATCACAGGGCAGCAGCACAGACATGGAGCCCCATTTCCCTCCCACAGCTGAATAGCCCAGTGGGTGAACCTAAATTCCCACAAGGTACCCTTCTCCAAATACACACCAACCCTTCTCCACGGAAAAAGGAGTGCAATAAGGAAAATGTGTTATCAGCATAAGTCACCCAGAGAAGCAATCCCAAGCACTTACTCTTGTCTACAGCATTAACTGAGAAGTCAAACAGCCCCAACAAAGCTGATAATCCCTACACAGCCCTTTCAAGTGCCACTTAACACCTTGGAATAAATGGCACATGAAAGCTACAGTCACCCAAAGGATCAGACTACTCTGCAGCTGCAAGGGGTACAGGGTTCCCAGAGCAAGCCAGGAGAGGTGTTTTATAACAACCACTGTATAAAGTAAACTGTTTGGTACACAGCTAGACCAAGACTCTTTGAAAAATGAGATACTAAGGAAAACAATTACAGAAAACACTTACACAAGCTTTGAGACATATTTCCCATGGAAGGACCTTCAGCCTAAGCAGCCTAGGCACTCCTACAGGAGATACACCAAAAACACCAGCTCTGGAGTACAGACAGAACCCAAACAAGCTCTGAAAACACAGCTTTGAATACTCCCTGGTAATGCTTTGATCTAAAGGCACAACAAAGCTGTCATATCAGGCTGGTCACTGCAAACCCTTTGGGTCTGGGTGCTGCAGAGCTCCCAGCTCATATGTGCTGTGAGTTGTGGGGCAGCTGACATTTCACTTACAGATATGTCTTTGTAGAGATGCACCTGGTCAAACTCAATGCCATGAGTGATGAAGTAATCAATGACTGAAGACAGCAGTGTCATTTCAGGAAGAGAAAAAATGTCCATAAACTGCTTAAGTGATGGACCCTGGGAAGCAAAAAACAATAGGGAGACAGTAAACCAAAAATACTGGGGGAAAAAAATAGTAAAGCCAACAAACAAACTCATATCGCCTAGCATCATCTGAAATATATTCCAGGCTAACAAAAAGAAAAACACTAGTGTGGGAAATCCCAGCACTCAGCAAGCAGCCCTCTCTTCTCATCCAAAACACCAACCTTGAAGAAAGAGAGGTGTCTCCTTCACATAGATCATTACACAAAGCCAGCATACCACACAGTGAAGATGGAGGAAGGAGGGAGTTGGTCCCAGATATTTTTATTTCAACCTCTGCTTCCCACCTAGACTCTTGGCATTAATAGTGGTGCCAACAGACAATGCTCTACTACAGCAGTAGACAAAGACAAGGGCCTTCCTGAAGATGCCACATTGCTCATCTTAACCAGGCTGTGACACTGGACACAGGGCACCAAAGCTGCTCCAACCACATTCCAGTGAGATTTCACAAGGCAGTGTAAGAATCACTCCAACAAACCATTGGTCCGTGCCTGTCTGTCACTACAGAAAACCCAGTGAAAAAAGAACTCCAGCCCACCAGGAGTCAAGCAGAAATGGACAGTTACATCCTGACCAAGGAATTACATCCTGACCCCTTGTCCCTAATAGGCAGAGGTGCAGCTCTCACACACATTTGCTGTCGTTATTGCCTATCAATCACAAACCTATCAGCAGGCCAAGAGCCAACTTCGGCCCCAGAGAGGCTTTCCAGTAAAACAGACTTTGTTTATTCTGTAGGTACCACCCATGCAGAGGACTGCAGTGAGTCTCCCTTGCAACATGAAGCTGGGATCAATTTTTTCATTTTCCATTGATAAAGTTCCAGACTAGAATGGGGACAATTACTAAGGTCCTGTATATGGAAAGTAATCTGGGAAGCACACAGACCTCCCCATGAACCTGGTCACCAGCAGTGCCCTGGCAATCCAGTTCCATCCTGTCTATGCATGAGCTTTGAGCAATCCAGGACTGATAGCCATGAAGTTACAACACTGTAGGATAGTACTGGACCACTACAGAAAGCATTTATTAGAGCTGTGTGAAAGACAGAGATGAAAGCAGCATCCAGAAAACCACAGAAGGTGCAGATGGTAGAAGCTGATGGAGCTCCTGCTGCCTAATAACAAATGTGTGGCCCTGTCACGCCAGGATGTGCAACAAGAGAACATCTCCCATTTAGTCTGGATGGGTAAGGGTGGCACAAGACCAGTCCTGTCTAAAGACAATACCTGGGGCAATACAAATTGGGGTCAAAAGGGCAAAGCAATAACAAACAGCATTTTGCTTGAGGTGTATTACCAAAAAATGCTGCAATCAAAAGCTATGTTGGTGTGCTGAGGGTTACACAATTTCCATCCACCCAGCACAGGACAACTTCACCTACAGCAGAAGACAACACAAAGGGCCACATACCACACACATGGTGGTGCTGCTTAGGATATTCACTGACTCCTTCCAACACTTCTGTCCATTTTGATGTCTGGTTGCTAAGGGAATATTTCTCCCATAGCAAAACCAAAAGTTTCTGTAAACAGCCTTCATCTTTTTTTTCCTGTTCAGAGATTCTGGGAAAGAAGCAAGAGGGACAAAGACAAGCAATTCCTACTGAAATAACTAGGTATGGGATTTAACAGAGCAATGACCTGTCCTACCTCTCGATACCTGAAGTACAGAGGAGACAGATAAACGCTCAGTGTTAACAGCAAAGATTTACCTTATCAACTCTGATTTCATTTTTGTGCCTTGTGTCATTTTTCTACAGGGCAAGTCCAATCTCTCCTAATTCCCTTTAATGCCTTGACTTCCTTAGGCAGACAGTGACAGGAGTCATGGCAAAAACTGGACTGTGCTTTCAGAATGTTACATGTGCTTTTTTGACAACACCCTTGAGACCTCCACCTTCATTACAGGCCATTGCATGTAAAGCCACAGCAGCTGTTGAACCTTGGGAAAGATCTGTGCCTACCTACTGCAGGTGTTGGGATGCTGGCAGCTGTCCACACACTCCTGCTAACAGAGAGCCAGGAAAACCCTTAAGGGAGAGTATTTGCACACTTCAGCCATATCAGTCCCACCTCTCTTGTTGCCTGTTAGCAACCTTCCTGTTGCTCATACAGCAGCATCAGCATGGCAGACTGAGGAGAACAAATCAAAGACCACTGCTAAAGGCTCACTCCTCACCAGTTCACTGCACCTGTTCATCTTGACCCTTCTTTCATCTGCCTCACTAATGTGGGAAAATATGCCCCACTCAGTGGCACAGGTTGAGCAGACATTGCTGAATGCAAATGCTATTAATTTTAAATACTTTTGTTCTCCTTTGGATCCACCTGTTAGTTCATGGAGTCTATTACATTACTAGGAGAGGAGATTCATCTCTTCACAAAGACTAAGCTGATATCTCTACTTCTGTGGCCAAATTTTTTAATACCAACTACAGGAAAGAAGAAAGCACCTGGTACAAACAAAGCACAGAAAGGCACCTCAGCATAAGTACCTGGTCCTACAGAAGGCCACAACTTGAAGCAGGTTTCATGTTTACAATTATTTAAAAAGAAAGATGAAATCATCTCAAGTTTGGCAGGACTGAGGAGAGTTGCACAGGAGGAGGCCAATCAAGGGCAGTTTACAGACAGATCAAATTCTAAACAAAAATGTCTTATTTCAAAGCTGGAAACATCACTGAGCTATAAATACAGTATATACTTATCCAGAAAGCAACCACTCAGATTAATTGTTCCCAAGAGAGAAAGAGAAAAATCAAAAAGTGACCTTGCTGGAGACTTCACAGAGCAGACTCACAGGGGTATAACCAGAGGAAGTGTGCCCTTCTCCTTCCAGCTTCCCCTAAGGCACCGGAACTAAGGCAAGAAACAAAGCAGCTCTGGGAGAAGGGATGTGAACGGTCCCGCTTGGCCACTGTGCCACATGAGACACTCAAGGAAGAAAAGTCTCTCCTAACTTCCTCTAGGTTCAGGCAACCAAAGGATTTTTACAGCTCCTACAGAGAGGAGGACTCCTTATACTCATGGACTATAAATAACATCCCCAGAGCAGTTCTGAAGGAGTGTGGAACGAGATCCTTAACATGAACGGAAAAAAAAAGCCCTACCCAAAACCAAAGAGAGAAAGGCATTGCAAGCACCCTAGTGCTGCTACACATGCAGACCTCCCCCCCAACAGCTCACTGCAAACACCAGCACTGCAAGCTGCCAGGGCAGCTTGGGAGCTAGATTTGGCCAAGGAACAAACAGGGAACATCTCCCTATCAGGCTTCAAAGCCATTCAGCCCCAGGCCAATAGCCCTTGGTATTTAAAAATGCTTTGCAGATGTCTTTCAGATGCTAAACTGCTAAATAACCTCTGGGGCATATTCCCACTAGAACAAAAACACACACTGCAGCTCACTGGGGACCAAGCCTTTCCAAGGGAGGCTGCAGTCATTTATGTGTGCATACAATTCCCTCGGTTTTCCAAGCTGTTCAAAGAGCTGCTGCTGCATCCCAGCAGCCAAGGGCTTACAATACCTTGCCATAGAAGTCACTCATCTGGTACAGGGGGATGTGCTGTGTACCACCGTAGAGTTCGATCACCTCTTCATCAGGCACCGGTTTGAGCCCTCTAGACACAGAACAACGCAGTTTGTCAATAATCACCAGTCTGTGCAGTGCTATAAACAGTAGAAAAAACTTGACGGGGCAAACAGGCTCTTTCCTAAAACTCAAAAATTCCTCCTGCTCAAAAGAGACAGGCAGAGAGCCCAACAGCTCTAAAGATTCACATAAAATCTTTCCCAGGACATTCTTCAGATACCTTATTTGCTCCTACAAGTTAATTGAGGAGCTTTATCCACATTCCAGCAGAGTCCAGCCAGAGGCTTCTCTCTGTCTGCTGTCAATTTGCTGGACTGCCCCACCAAATCAGCCCTGTGACCTGACCTAGGCAGCACTGGGTAGCTAATTTGGTTTGGAGATGTTGCTTCCATGAAATACATCATCTTTAATGAAAAGGTATAGGAAAAGGGCTTCCTGAAGACAGGGTTTCCTTCTTATTCAGTTTTCCTAAACAGAACAAGATCATGACTAAGACCATTCAACAGAGAAAGTTGTTTTTCTCAAAAACACCAAAAACAGGAGTATGGCTAATCTGTGTAGTTCAAACCATCGGGTTATCTGACTGCTGCAGTTTTGCCTCTTGCACAATTTTGATTACTCTTTGCTTAAGCAGTCGGCAACTTTCCCTTTCTCCTTTTCTACTCAGTTATGACACAACATGTAAGAAGTTAAATGTGGCCTCAGTTGTGCTTGACAGCAAAGGAAAGTTTAGAAGGACACTCCAAAAAAGATAGTTACAGAAGAACAATAGGGAAAACAAAAAATTAAAATGTGTTTTCCCTAAAAATCTATGAAGCTGAAGTAAAATATAGAGCAGTACAAACCCCTGGTCCCCTCACCCCCCAAGCTGGCACTCAAAGAAGCCAATTCTCTTGGTCATGAAACTCCCTTCTTAATATTCTTAGAGTGTTTACTGTAACTGAAGCTTAACAGCAAAAGGGCAGAGATCACAGAAGAAAAAAACACATGAGCTTCCATGCTCAGGAAATATAATTTCCAGGAGATTTACAGATTTGCCATTGATATTTATAAATTACTACTTACACACCAATCCCAATTGTCTTTGGAGAAAGGTGTTTTCTCATTCTCCAGTCTCACAACTCTTAGGAGAAAAATTTGCTCTGCACTGTTTCAGCCACTTATTCCAAAGCATACCCAGCTCTTTTTGGAGATATAAAGGAAAAATAGGACAATCTGCGACTTAAAGTGAGCCCAGATTCTGATGCATTATTACTTTATTGGCATGTCTGTGTTGCTTTAAGATGTAATTTGCACACCCAGATCACTCTCCAAGGCAGAGCAGAGCACTGTTGGGACACACTCCTGCCTGGAAAAGACAGGTCCATATGTGAACCACATACAGAGGAGCCCTTTCCTATTGGATGTTGGCTCTCAGGTGTTAACCCAGCCATGCTGTAGCTGCAGCTAAAACACCACACAGTGTACGTGACCAGATGTGCTATTAACCACTACAAAAGCTCCAGGTCTTCCCACCCACACCTGGCTTGAAATGCTTGAGAAAAAAATAACTCCCTGCAATTATATGCCAGGTAAGCATTTGAAGCAAGAGCAAACAGGATGAACCAGACAAGACTGTGCTCTGCTCAGGAAAGAAGCAGAACAACATAAGCCATGAACATATACTGAGATGTAAAAATCCACTTTTGCATATATAAGCATTTAGAAAATGATTTAGAGAATCGACAAACCTATATGCAGTCCCCAGCTGGACATAATGGAAAGCATCGATCTTCATGAGAAGACTCTGTGACAAGGGATACATATTTACTGTTAGAATCGGGTTATTGTTAAAATTTACACTGAAACCTCATTCAAGTTCAATGTTTCACACAAATAACATTCAGAAAATAAAGTTCAGTATGAATATCCCACACCTATGCACTTTAGACAGCACTTATTCTCCAACTACTTTTAGACACACTTATTCATACTGTGACTTTTTATTGGCCTCTCTGGCAAAAGACCATCCTTCTATGAGCCAAACTCTGTTACACCCCAGTTTGTAGACATGGATGCAGTTGAAAAACAGGGACAACAATATTTCTGTGACTCAAGACAGTCTATTCTTATCTCCCTTCAAGAAAGCACACATTCCAAAGGAGCTTTGTGTGCACAGATCTATTTCCCCACACATTTACCTTAAGCAGAAGTAAGTGGGCAACTTTTAGTTCAGAGCACAGCGGCACCCAGTCATTTTCCTTACACAAGACTCTCCCCTTCCCAGCAGATATTGAAGGAAAGATGTTCAGGAGCACACCAGGCTGGTAACAGAGCTTTTTTCACATTTTTACTATCAGATTCCCCTAATCATAAGCCATCCTTCTCCATCCAACATTCTGAAGCTGTAACACAAGTCCTTGGGCATGGAAAGCAGCCTCACACTAAACCCACATCACTCTGCAGCTTGCACAAGGAACGCAGCATTGAACTCCTTCCATCAGGATATCATATCAGTGCCTCTTGTTACACTGTGGGAAACCTCCCAGTGATCTGTGAGGAGTGCAGGCAAATATGCTGAAAGTCATACTTAGGCATAACCCAGATTTCTGTGCTTTTTGCAAACTCTGATCCTGAAAATAGAGAGTTCTCTACTTTCCACTCACTCAAAGGGTGCTTTGCTTGGCCAGGCCACTCGCCTGTGTTTCTCAGATATAGCAGCCAAAGATTTAAACAGAGAAAGAACCTTCAGTTTCCCACAGATCTACTTCTTGCTTTGTAAGACCAGAGGCATGAGTGGTCTGCTGCCATACTGTCTCCACACTTAGGACAAAAGACAGAAAATCTCTAGTTTTCTCCTTCATTCTCTTTTTTCGCTCCTGCTGGAAGACAGCACACACATTCCAGCCTGCATTGCCTGCTTCTCTGAATTCACTCAAACTCATCATACCAAAAAGCTGCTTCGGTGAAACAACTCTCTCTGCTGTGCTCCCACCTCACTGCCTGGCTGCAGCAGCCAGCATGACATCACTGGGCATCAGGCCTTCAGGGAATCCAAAGCACTGAGAAGGGTTAAAGCTAATGCCTGCACTCTGCTTGCCTGGGTTCTTAAGAAGTATGCATCTCAAGTAGCTTGGATCTTATTCCAGGCAGTCCTATTATTTGGGGAGGGGGTGGGGAAGGCTTCCCAAAGCATTCCCCTGACAAGTCATTTCTATTATTAGAGTAAGACATTATGCCTCTGCTCATGGCAAGTACTTGTACATGCAGGATTGAGTTTTGTTGTTTAAATTTCCTGAAAGACAGAAACGATCACATAAACAAGCTCAGTTTTCTATTAATTAGCCTGTGGAATGAATTGACTTTTAAATTAGCAAGGCTGTTTACCAGAGACCTTTGTTAGAATGTCCCATTCTGCTGGAGGCCAGGCTGGCACAATAGATGTCTTTCCTTGGGGAAGAACCCAAGCAGTGAAAAGCCCAGCCAGACAGACTCGGTGGTCATTTGGTGACAGATGTTATTGCAAGCAATGACATAAAGTATTTCCACTAAAAACATAACAGTGGAAGACAAAGCCCAGGAGAGTGAACTTTGTACAGCTTACCTTTTGTACATCATAGTGAAGCCCACGTATGGCAAACCCTGGAATGTAGTCATACTTCCCAAGCCCTTCTGGATACTGGGAAGACAAACAGTGACATCATTAGAGCATGAGCACCAGATAATCAACAAGATCACTTCACCTGTTGAGCTCGTTTAGTCCTGCCTAATTTTGCCCCTTCAGCAAAGAAAGTGGATGAATGGAGTAAGACAAAGGAATCAGGATGCCCAAAACTAGTTTTTCTCATGTAAGGGACAGTAGTGAAAAAGCATCAGATTCACTGAGGCAGTGAGGACAATTCTTGAAAGCTTTGCATATATTTGGCACTGCAGAGTCCCTCTAAAGAGAAAGGCATGATGAGAAAAATAAGAAAAAAAATACATAAGCAGTCACCCATTGCAAACAGGGTGTCTGTTCTGGGACATGCTCTAGGGCATCATCCCATCGACCAGCACATTCCAAGTCCTGCACAGCTTCAGTGTTGGCCCGTGATTTATGTTTAGCCACCATGTGCACCTCCTACCAGCAATCCTGTAGGCATTATTTCCATACTTGAGTACAGCTGACCAGGGCTTTTTTACATTAAGGCTCCCACTCCACATTTATAAAACCTCAGGAATGTGCATCATGTTAAATAATCTCAAAGGAAATTATTTCTGCAATCAAAGATTGTGAAATATTAAGTTTATCTCAATAAATCAAGTAATTGACATGTGCCTGCACAAGCATGTCTGAGGCGTTGCAAAGACAGCAGCAAGCTTAATTGAGTGGAAACTCTTAGCACCTCATTACCTTGAATTGTTCTATTAGGATGTCTCTGGCAGTGTTGAAAATCATGGAGTGTAGTAAATTAGAATACTGTGCTAATGTGTAATCGTAGTCAAAGCCATAGATCTCCACATCTCCCAGGCTGATCTCATTGTTAGCATAGATGGCAGCGGGGTTGAGGAGATTGCAGACTCCTGGTGGAAGGAGATCTAAAAGAAGGGAAAAGGGGGAGGTTAGAGAAACTGAGAGCATCACTGAAGTTTAGACTTTTTTTTCTAGACCTAACAGCAGCTGGAAATGCCACAGAGCAGCAGCAAAGAGCACAGAGCAGCTGTGGAAGGCTGCTGCTGTTCACTCACTCAAATAACATCCCCGTGAAAAAACACACTGTGAAACCCCTGGCTGCACCTGGAGATAATGCTCTCTAACCATCTGCACAGTCAGGCCGACCTTTTGTGTCAGGAAGCTGCAAAACAATGCCCCCTGGTCTTTGGCCTACATGAAGCAAAGCAGACCCGAGGTTTTGAAGTGTCAAATTTCTATCTCAGAGCAGCTGCAGTTTCTGCAGGCTTCAATGTGAAAGGCAGCTGTGATAAATCACCCGAAAAACACACGCCCCTCACTTAGAAGTCACACAAGCAAACAGGCTCTTGGAAAAGTCTAGATTACTCCAAATCAGAAATTTTGATGCTTGTCTTTTGGCATTTTTTTGTTTCTTACAGAGGCAACCAGACTTCACAGAAAAATCCTCCAAGCACCATTAGGACTTTTAAAATTTTTGTATTAATTGTCAGGAAAAACCAAAGTACAAACACCTACATGTAAAAAATACCCCACACTAAGTTATGCACCTGGAGCATGCAAAGCTGATAGCAACAAGTGATCTGCTTTCCTCAGATAAACAGCTGTGGGCACAAATCAGTCCTTGCATGTGGTTTGTCACTGCAAAGCAGGGTTACTGTTCAAGATGCTTGGGAATGACACTTTGCTCCCCCGGCCACTGAGAAAATGGGGTTAAGTGACCAAGCAGCTAAACTACCTGCATACAGATCCCTTCCCAGAGCCAGTCCAGAGAGGACAGCTTTCCCTCCACTGCAGTGGGAGAGGCAAGAACAGATCTTCCCACAGCCTTCCCTCTCCATGAGAACTGTCCCTTGCAAGAAAGAGCAATAAAAATAGTTCCTTGTAGTAGGTTGCCTGGCCACAATCACACTGGGGGACAGAGGGGAAGGAGATAGTTCCTCCCTCCTCAAAAGTGGGTAAATTTCTCTTGGAAGAAGAAGAGCAGGCATTTTCCAGATCCTACTCAGCATCAGTGGGTAGGATGTTTTCTTTTCCTACCTTAACTTTTGGCATTTAGCAAGGACCCCTGTCCTGGTTCTTTACTGCTTCCTTTCTATAAAACCAAGTTCCATCTGTGTCTAGGACAAAAAATACATTATTAGAAAGAGATACCAGCCCTTCCCAATAAAGACTTCATCTGGAATTATAACAGAATTTAGGCAAAAGGCTGAAGTTCTTTTGTGAGCTCTAATTCAGAGAAGTAACCAAAGAAATAGATTCAACTATTTCTAAATGTTTCTCACAGGGGGGAAAAAAAATCACTGTTACAAAACATACCCATCCTTCTCTCCTAACTGACTTCCATTTGGCCTTCAAATACAATTCACCAGATCAAGTGGCAAGGAATGACTAGAAAATAAAGCAGTGTATTAAGGCAGGAGGGCTGACTTACTGGCTACACACCAGGAACAAAAGCTCTCTGTCATAGCTCTGCTGGTGGTAAAGCTCCTGGAAGAGGCTTAGGAGAGAGGATGCAGTCCCAGTACTTTCCACTGAGATTTTAAAGTATGGGAAATGTAAATAGGATTCAGATGATCACAACTTTCATCCTTTCATCATAAATGCTCTTTGCACCATAAATAAACAGAGTTCCACTTCCTGTCCTCACCCCCAGTCAACTTGTCTAAGCTTACACTGGGATTTGCTGGGTGTTATGTTTCTTCCTCACAAGGAAAATGATGACACAACCTTAATCACATCTCAGGGGAAAATTGCAGGGCTTTCCTCTTCTATCAAAGCATTTTTTTCTTTTTATGACAAATGCACCCAACCTGCTGCTACAGTGTCCCTACAGAGAGGTCAAACTCTTCCCTTTTGCTAACATATCCAGGACAACACATTTTGATAGCCTGAGAGCATCATAAAATCCCATTGTCTGAACCCCACTTCTCTTTTCACAGAAGAAAAGAGAATCTTCTAGATTCAACCACACATGCAAGCCACAACTTTTGCAAAAATATCAGGAAACACTAAGGGAGCAGTAGGATTTTGTAACAAGGAGAGAGCAGTCTGAGCTTCACCAAGCAAGTTATGTCTGTGATCAGAAGCATAAGCAGTTACTGTGCCACAGCATGATTTATGAAGTACATTTAGACAGTGAGTGAAGCAATGCTCCCCTCTGCCAGCCTCAAAGGTACAGGAGCCTCTCTGCTGTCCTCTGTTAGCTTCTTGCCAGGTCATTTTTTTCCCCACCCACATTTTGTCATTCACTTACACAGCATATTCTCTCTTCCTAAGAAGGCTGAAAAAGGATGCACACACGAGCTAAAATGATTTACACCCACTGGCTCACACAGAATGTGTACCTTACATTCACTTCCCCAAGCACCACTCATCTCGTTGTTTCCTATTCTACATCACTTACAACTTGCAGCTTGTTCTGTCCACCCCATCATCCTACATCTTGAATTTACAGTTCAAAGTCACTGCTCTTCTGGAAAGTAGGAAATCTCTGAGGTTCACTCTAGAGATTCATGATGCACGTTTGTCTCAGTGTAAATGTCCTTTTGCAGCACCCTCCTCAACAGAGCTGCAGGTCTCCATCTCCTCAAACTCATGCAGTCTCCATGCAGGTTCCAGCTACAGCAGGGAAAAAAGACACAACCTGGGAGCACACGCAAAATCAGTTTCAATACAAGAATCCAAACATGCCTCAGGGTTACTAAGCCAGGTTTCAAGGAGCTTGGTTTAATTGTGTTTGTTTGAGAGTTTGGTTTGCTTTTTTGTGGTGTTTTGCTTGTATGTTTTTCAAAGATATCCTCCTGGGTGGCTACCAGCCCTTAGTGCTTAATCAAGTCCTGGGCTGCAGGCTTGGGCGCTGCTGCTCTGCTGACGCTCTGCTGACGCTCTGCACGTAATCTGCCAGGGATCTTTGTCTCAGATTTCCTGGCAATTGTCAAATCAAAACAAACAGACACCCACCAGAAGCTCGTGAAGATGCCATTTTCCAAGAACGATAGTTTTTGCTTTTCCTCTGCCAAGACACCATAACAAATTGCTGGACAGATATAAATTAAAGAGAACAACCACACAAAACAAAATGAAGACCAGTTTTGGTTATTAAAAAAGAATAATAATGCCAACTACTCTTACTGTCTGGGTCCTAACTAGAAAGGCAGACAATATCAGTTAGTCACTGCCTACTCAGCACTTCGCCCAGGAAGTCTGATCTGAGGGAGAAGCAGCGTGGCAGGACGGTGTGGAAAAAGTTGCTCTTGCACTGGATGCAGCCCCAGGAATCTGCCTGCTTGCAGAATTTGCTCCTGTTTGCAGCTCCGACAGATTTTAGGGAAATGCCTGCATGTCCTCGGCACATGATGAAATTCAGCAGCAAAGGCAGACCACAAGAAAGTGTGTTTGATCTCGTGCATTTCTTACACCTGGGTGTAAATGCAAAGTAAACACACAGCATCTGCTTCATTTTCCCACTGTGAGAACCTGGACAGCTGCTTAAATCAGTGTCTCCATGAGAGTAGAGGTGTCTCTTCCCAGGCAATAACCCACATTGTTAGAAAGCAATAACCCTCAATTCCCTCCAGGAGAGCAGAGATGGAAACAAAAGCAGGTAATTAACTGTGAGCAGACACTAGAAACACCATCTGGCCCCTTGTGATGTGAAAAACGCCCTGGGCAGGAGGTGCCAAGCACGTCTCCTGCTTTTCTGAGCTCCCGGGGTGCCAACAGCATCCTGCAGGAAAGCTCCTGTTCTCTCAGCCTCAGAGTCAGCGCTCAGTGAAGAATAATCCACAAACGAGGCAACTCACCCGCATGTCTCACACCCTTTGTACTCACAGAAATTCTACCCAGCAGACATCTCCACTAATTTCTTCAGAGCACAAGCAAGGAAAAAAAGGGTCCAGAGAAGCAGATGGCCATCATCCTCCACATTCTTCATGAATCAAAAAGTTTCCCTTGTTCACACTAAGTTGCTTTCTAAAGATAAACTGCCAGCTTTCCTCCCTTCTGCGTACCCCTTTATCCCATTGAACTGTTGTTTTGTGCCATTTCCTGCAAAGCACTCCCACAGCCAAAGCAGATCCTTCTACTAATAGAGTAGGAAGGGGAAAATATTATCTAAAGACTATTTAATTTCAGAGGAACCCTGTTAAAAGACCTTGGATTTATGCTATTATGCCGAAATATTTTGGGATTTCCTGCCAATGAAATCTACATTAACTAAAAGCAATATTAAAAATATAGTTTCATTCAAAATTTACATTTTTAAAATATACAAAGGCACTAGAGAAATGGTACAAGAATTCTTCACAAGAAAAAATGGGTTATATCCGAGAAAGCAAAATTGAGAAGTTTACATAACTGGTCACTCTTCCAGTTCTGGCTGTTCTCACATTTAACCATTCTCAAACTTGTCATGCAGAGGCAAGAAGTTTGAAGATATTGTAAAGTTCCCTAGGAAAGCTGAGTTAGTGTAGCCACTGTTTGCAGATTTGGAACACCTAGGAAAAAACAAACACTTGCTTATAGCCAAAGCATCACTGGCTTGGCTGTCCCGATGTTTCCTAGAGTGCAAGACTTCAAAGCTTACTGAGAGAGCTTATCAGCCTTCCTTGACATTTATCAGATTAGAAAACAGCAAGTCTTGCTCGACTCCATCCCTATGACTAATGTGAATGCGGTTTTCCTTTTGGCAGAAGAAAAAAAAAAGCACAGTAAATGCCTCAAATTTTTAGCCTCAAATTTTTACAGGTAATGAAATTTGGCCATAAGAGTCAGTGCTGCAATAGGCAGGAGGGATAATGAAGAGAATGGTTTCTCTTGAGTCAACAGTGAGAGGAAGTTTTAGAGGCACTCTCCATGTAGCTACATTGTGCTGTCATTTATATCACCCCACTCCAGCCTGGCACAGCACAGATGTGTTTATACAGAGTTGAGAACTTGTGCCTCTCCTCCAGCCCCAAACCTGCACCACCACTGAGCTTCACTGCGCAGAAACTCATCCTGCACATCCTGCCCTGTCCAACTCAGTCAGCATTTATGGTGCAAAAATGCAACAGTGCTCCATGGATCTGGTGCTAAGCAAGGGCTGGTCTGAAAACACACAATGAATTCTCCTGGCAGAGACCTCTCTCCAAACCAGTGGCAATAATTGACAACACAGGACAAGGGACTGCACAAAGGTGGTGTTTCAAAGGGGGAAGGAGAAGGAGGCACCACAGGAGGCTGCCCAAACACTGCTGGGCAAAACTGAGAAACCAAGCACAGACATTCACCTTCACACCAGAGTTAGAAACCAAGCACAAAGGAACAGACTGATGCCACATTCTGCACAACTGTTTAATCATCAAAGCAACAATTAAAACCAACTTGGACCAACTCTGTCTCTTCGTGACAAGATCTGAATAACAGCACAGTCTTGAAATTTTACCTTGGGGACACAGTCTTTGAACAAACGAGGGCCTTATTCAACATATCTGATGGCTACCTGAAGGTTTGTGATGAATCTGCTCTGTAACACTTGGGCTACTTCACCTGACTTCAATTGGCATTCACTCCTGGTGATTACTGCTCCACCTCAATTAAAAACTGTGTCTCTTGCATCACAACAGAATTATGTGAACACAAACTTCACAATCGCACGTAGCAAACCAAGCATTCTGCCAAGAAACTGTAACACAACCTATTAGCACACATTTGCATTTATGGTTTCAATCCCATTTTGGAAAAGAAAATAATGCCTTTGAGGATAGCAAGGTTCAAACAGCAATACAAGCATTGCAAATTGGATTTTCTTTCAAGCAGTGGGGCTAAAACTACAACTCAGTCTTGGAGTGTATTACCAAAGCCCCAGTCCTGTGTCAGCATCCTGTACTGCCTTCAACAGCTCTGGAAAAGGAGCTCCCATCCTGGAATGCAGCAGGCTGAGCACCTAATGCCTCAGCAGCCAACTCCTTTACATTTGTGCATCATGAAGGACTCAAGTTTTGATGCCAAATCCAGCAGACTGGAAGCTGGGAGAGGAAGGAATAAAAGACCTTGCCGGTCTCAGAACAGGGAGAAAGTTCTTCCAGATGCCTAGGGCTGACATCTGTCCTTATCCAAAGCGTTAAGTAAACAAAAGGTAACAGAGAGTTCTGTAAGAGCAGGCACAAACTCACTTCCTAGCTCTCTACAGTGTTACCTTCAGCATTCCAAGAATCAAGAAACCACCAGGAAAAAGTTCCCTGCCCTCATGTCATTAAAGCTATTTTAGGAGAGTTTAATACAGTGGAGGTCTGCTGCTGCCAAAAAGACCACAATCCTGTCTTACACACAGAGATACTTGGTGAGCAGTCTGAGATTTCTTGTTGCTTGGCAAGATTTCAAAGTTCCCGACAGAGCCAGGTAACTTCTTGGTCAGAGAAGCAAAAACACACTCGTGAACAAAAGGTGTGAAACGTGTGGAACACAAACTGAGCTCAGGACCAGTACCCATCCCAGGAGCTGCAGCACCAGCGCTCTCCAGGCTCCTCAGCCTTGTGCCAGTGGCGACTTGGACTCGTCACCCTTCACGCAGCATCGCCATCTATTTGCCCTGGCCCAAGCGCGATCCCGTGTGCCAGCCAAAGGCAAAGTGGGGAAAAGGGCAACCAGCCCTTCCTTTACACCATGTGCCATGACTGCCCACCATGTAAGGAGGCCAGTCATGAAAAGTCCCACATACCCTGCATGTCCTGCATCGCTGACTCCAGACGGGGAATGTGCACAGAAGGAAGCCCAGGATGGGCAGAGGAAGATCAGGACCAGATTTCAGTGAAATAAATCCCAGAGAGCCGCGGGCGACGGAAGATGTGGATGGCATCGCCGGGGAGAAAGGCTCCTACCCCGGCAGCTGCACAGCACGGGCACATCCCCAGGGCTGCGGGGCGGCAAGGAGGAGAAAGGAGAGGGAAAGAAAAGAAGGGAAAGGCCGGCCCCGGCAGGACGTGGCAGCCCCTTACCATAGACCAGCTTCTTCATCTCGTGGTACCTGGCCCACAGGTAGCTCTTGGTGTCGGCGCCCTCGGCCGGGACGGGCTGGCCGCCGACTCTGCCGGGAGCCGCCGGGTGCAGCTCCCGGGGCTGCCCGTGTCCCCCGTCCCCGGTGGCTTTGTGCCGGCAGCTCTGGCAGGACACAGGCACGGCGAGGAGGCGGGGGGCCGCGCCGCCGCCCCTCCGTAGCGCCGCCGAGCCCAGCGCCGCCATGGCCCCGCGGGACAGCGGAGGCTCGGGGCGCCGCGCACGGCCGGGGCTGCTCGGCGGGGCCGCTCGGCTGCGCTGCCCGCGGCGGCGGCGGCGGCCA
>QUSF01000032.1:581695-675714 GCA_003676055.1 Chloebia gouldiae | reverse complement strand
GCGGCGGCGGCGGCCAATGCCCGGGGCCGCCGGGTCCCGCCCACAGGGGCCGGCCAGGGCGCGCTGGGCGGGGCTGGGGCGCCCGCGGGCCCCTCACGCCAGGCCCCGCCCCCGCCCCGCCGCGGCCAATCAGGCGAGGCGCTGCGATGGAGGGTCACGTGGCGCTCGGCGCGTCCCTCCGTCCGGCCGCGCGCGGGGCCCTCGGCGGGAGGTGAGCGGCGCGGGGTCGCGCGCGGCGGGCGCGGCCCTGATTGGCTGCGCGTTCCCGCCTCTGGGCAGGGCAGGGCAGGGCAGGGGGCGGCGGGACCGCGGGAGCGCCATGGCCGCCGATGGCCGCGGGAGTGCGGCCGGGGCCGCCCGGGCTGGGGCGGTGTGACTGCGGGTCCCGGTGTGACTCCGGTCCCGGTGTGACTGCGGGTCTCGGTGTCACTCCGGTCCCGGTGTGACGGCGGGTCCCGGTGTGACTGCGGGTCCCGGTGTGACTGCCGCACGTCCCATTCCGCCTCTCACACGCCCCCTCTGTTCTCTCCCCCGCCCGGGAAGGGCGAAGCGCCGGGGCCGCCCGGCCATGCAGGCCAGCGAGAGGGTGAAGCGCCTTTTGAAGCTGGTGCCCGGGCAGCGGCGCTTTGGCTTTTACAGGTTCCTGCCCTTCTTCTTTGTGCTCGGCGGAGCCATGGAGTGGTTCATGATCAACGTCCGCGTGGGCCAAGAGACCTTCTGTGAGTGCGGGCAGCGGGGCCCGGCTGCGGTCCGACACCGCTGCTGCTCGGGCGGCACCTCGGGCTCTGCCGCCCCAGCAGAAACAAACAAAATCCCTGCGTGCACAGTACTGAATAAAATTGAAACCGGGTATATTTAGTTTGGATATTAGGGGAAAAATCGTTTCCTCTGAGGAGTGCGAGGGCCCTGTCACCAGAGAAGCTGTGGCTGCCCCACCCCTGGAAGTGTCCAGGGCCAGGTTGGGTGGGGCTTGGGGAAAACTGGTGCAGGAAAAGTGTCCATAGCGGGGGGATGGAATGGGGTGATCTTTAATGTCCCTCTCACCTCAGAACATTCTGTGGTAATTGAAAAAGACTCAGGAGGTTTGCCAGCATTTGAGCAGCAGTATGGCGTCTGAAACGTGACTTCTACAATTTAAAAAATAATTATGAAAACAGCTCAAGAGAACTTGGCTAATGGTGTTCAGTTTCTATAAATTAAAGCATCTGTTTCTAATATGACATTCCTCCCTTTAATAAACCCTGCTAGAAATTTTTGTGTACTTCACTACAAGGATCTGCTCAACTGTGGCATTAGGGAGTGGGGAGGCAGGAAGAATGACTGGGAAGACCATGGAGGTGGGAATATTCCTGTGTTTTGTTTATATAAAAAAGACTAAAATACTGGTCAGGCTGGAAGCCCTCAGGCATTGACTTCATGCCTATAATTTAATTTCCCTTCAGCTAGTTAGGGCATTTGTAATTTTAATTACCCTCGTGGGAAAGTAGACAAGAAGCAACTGTTTTGCAGTGGAAACTTAGTTTTCCTAGAAAAACATTTCATTGGGACCGATGGGAAGAACTTTAGCCTATATGGGAGAGAACCCGAGCTATTTTAAGGGGTAATAAGGATTTCTGTTGGCTTGAATTTCCAGTTGCCTGTCAGTCAGCATTTGCAAGAGAAGTTTGGACTGAAAAGTTTAAAAAGAGATGACAGGGTTCATGTATTTAACACCAGCTTGCACTGGGGAAGCTCTAACATAAACCATCTTCTTCTGCAGATGATGTCTACCGTAGGAAACAATCTGAAAGACTGTACGCGGCAAGGATTGAGAAAGGGGAATTTTAGCTGGAACTCTTCAAGGGGGAGCTCCTGAGTGCTTCAACTGTACAAGTGCCAAAGCAGCAGCACTGCCACGTTGAAGGTGGGGGAAGATGTTGGCTCTGCAAGATGAGCTGTGATCCACACGTTTGTGTAATACACTCAGATGGTTTGGGCAGTTCTGTTCGTCTATATCTGTAATATTTATATTTAAATGAAGTTAAAATTTCATTGTATTTGGGCCTCTGCCACTAAATTAATGTTTGTTTAGTGCTTTTAAATAAACTGAGTAAACAGTCTGGCTGTTGCTTTCATTTGCTTGGTGAAACACTCCCCTTGTGACAAGACCAGAGGAAAAGAAATATTACAGGGTGCATCCATCCATCTCAGCTTAATGGAAATAGTAATTTTGAGTTAGTTTCTTTTGTATTTACAGGAACTGCTCTGGCAGCTGACTTGTTTTCTTTGCAGTGTGGCACAATTTTAACTGGATAAAGAGAGCACAGATTTACTGCTCAGAGTTTGCTCAGCCCACAGTGTTTGGAGAGTGACCCGTGTGTCTGGGCTGTGCTGCCCATGACTGGCAGGGACCAGGGCAATGCTCAGTGTCAGTCCTGGCACCCCTGAGTCCCGTGCTGGGAATGCTGTCCCCAAGGCAGGAAAACAGCTGCCTGCTGTGTCCCAGCAGTGTTTGCTTCCTGCACAGGGACACCAGGAGCGTGGCAGGGGTTGGTAACAGGGGCAGGGCGAGCTGAGGATCCTACATTGATACAATTGTTTAAATTTCTGAGAGTAGGGCTGCAACAAAGAAGCCAGTTCTTGAGCTCAGCCTAAAATCAAACCCGAGGAAGTTCAGGCACTTAAAGGGGTTCCCGTGCTACCTCCTGCCAGGCTTTGTCAGTCTTCATCAACTCAGAGACAGGGGCAGCTCTGCAGAGGTCAAGGTGCAGGTTCTCCACTTGCAAACAAAGGGGAACCTTCGTGTTGTGCCTGCCAAGGACTTGATCTGAAGGATTAGTGCTACTTGCGCTTTCAAGAGATAAAAACTGATGTGACTGTGTCACTGCATATTCTGACTGTGCAGCAAATGAATAACTTGAGGAAAGCCTCTATTTCAGAATAAGAACCCTTGAGTTTAGTTCCAAGGTAGAAACCAAAACTCATTAACAAGTTGCTTTTTGCAGTCACAGACCATTGCACTGAAGTCAACCCCAACCGTAGCAGTAAAGAATAAAGCAATAATAAAAAAGCCAGATTTTGAAAACTGCAGAGCTTTAGCTCCATCTGATTTTATTTCTTGAGCCTTTTGAAACTCCCTTGTGCTCTGCTGTCATAAAACAAGTAAGCTTTTCAATATATGTTTTTTTTTTAAGCCGGAGCCCTGTGCCCTAGTTTTCTCCAGGCCCAGGAGCTTTTGTGAAAACTTCCTGTGGCTTCCCTTAAGCACTCCCGTAATAGTAGCAGAGTGTTCCACAGACAGCCCCGAGCCAAGCCCAGTTCTCACTTCAGAGCTCTTGCTTGTGTTGCAGTGGCTGTTTCCCATGGGCAGCTGAGAGCACCAGGCACATCTGGAAGATCTCTGGGATGTCTCCAGCCAGGTAAACAGAAAGGGAGGGAGGCTGCAGTTGCTCACAAGATGTCTGGTGTCAGGGAGTTCCATCTCACTGACCGCTGCAGGAATAAAATCTTCTGAATTGGCATGGTACCATTTTAGGCGACAGATCTGTTTGACAGAATATGAAGCTTGACATTTAGAAACCTGAGCTGCAGCCTCCAATCCTCAGTGTGTTTGCCAGTGCTAACCCTTTGGCATTTTTAGATTTTGTCAGTCTCTCACTAATGCTGGAAATCAGAATAGCTGCAATTCCCCATTCCAAATTTTCAGCCCATTCCACAGCCGAGCACTCTCAGGGATTTAGTATCAGTTTTAAACTACACCCCATCTTCAACAACCAAAGTTTTCATTTGGTTTTGCAGTTTTATTCCTGCTGACTCCTGACTCCATGCTCTTTGCCTTCCCCAGTACTTTCTGACTCTCATATCCCCATCTCCCTCCCATCCATCTGCTGTGGCAAAGGGATCAGAGAGGAAGCAAGAGCTCTCCTTTGGCTCAGCACTCAGGCAACCCCGTGTGGCTGTTCCAGGCTGCTGGAGTGAGCCAGGGTCACCACAGCTTTCACTTCTAGCGCTGCCAAGCATCACCAGTGCCAGGGCTGAGCACATCCCTCCCTTCTGCAGGGAATTCAGCTGGTGTCCACTTGGAGCACAGCTTGCACCACCAACAGCATTTTCATGTGTTTGCAATGGCCACATCAGCAGCTTCTGAGTGAGACTCAGCAAAGCATTCCTGCTACAAGCTTTCCAAACTATGGAAGTCAAGGCAAGATCGATACCAAGCATGGAAAAATTCAGCTCAGTGAGGCAGCAGCAGTAAAAAGTCATCTGGGAACAAACACTGATACCTACGCACAAGCAGTGCTGCTTACCACTCCAGCATTAGACAGGGGCAACTCCACCACCAATCCAGAAAGATTCTGTGGGCAAAAATGGATCTCTTGACCATTCCCCTGCAGCTGTGCACACAAGGATGCAGCCATCTGCTGAAAAACCTGTGGTGAGCCAGGGAAGAGCTGAAACAAGTTATGGTCAAAGAAGGGTGTTTGTGCCCAGCCTGCACTCCTCCTTGGCACAGGGCTGAAGTTTTGTCCAAGCTTTTCAAAAGCAGCAAAAGGAAGTAACAGCCATCTGATCTATTGGGAATTTTTTCCTTGGAGCAAAACTCTTCCTGTCATCAGTGGAGGCATGCTTTCTCTTTGGACTTAATACACAGACCCAAAGTGCACCTGCACTCTGCTCCGTGCCATCCCCAGCCCCTTCAAGGAACAGGGGAAAAAAAACATCCCAGCACTGGTGGGATAAATGCTGCTCCTGAGGAACTTCTGGAAATCAGTTCTGGATGCCAGTGCTTTATACCAAAGATGAAGGTCAAATTAGACTTGCTGGCAAATGCAGTTGGCAAAATTCATATAAGGTTTTATTAATCAAAATTTAGCGTTTCACTGAACCAGAGCCCACAGAATGTTCAGTGCCCAGACATTCTGAAACTTCATTGTTGTGCACTTGTAGCCAAGAGGGAGCTACATACATTTCTGGTTGACCTTTGGTATCTCAGACTGAGCAAAGAAAATGTGGAGGATGATTAGAATTAGTTTCCTCTGGGCAACTGCAACAGAATGGTAGAAGTGTTGTGAAGCTGACAGCCTGTATGAAAGGCAGCATTTATCCCCCAGGCTGAAAACATGGCTGTGTGTTAATTAAATAATACTGTGTTCTGACTGTTTAAATAGCTCTCTGTCAATTTTATGCCAGCCACCTTGAGAGGCTCCTATCACTTAATTTTCCTTGCAGTCTGTACAAAAAATTTCTGTCCTTGGTTCTAATTTAATTGTGTAAAAGATACTTTTTCCATGTCACTCATCTAATTTCCTCTATTAAACAGCTGCATGGTAAGACAGTCCTGAACCATGTTAGCTTCCACACGAAATTAAGGCTTGCTGTTTATTTTCAAACCAATTAAAAAGGAGGCATCTGGGACTGACTAAATCTTATCACCTCCATTCATCTTGTTCCCAATGCTTCAGATATTTTTAAGGTTCACTGTTCATGCTCATAATGGCTCAATTTTCAACACCACTGTTCTTACCACCTACGGGCACATCTCAAAATACACAGGACAATAGAAAAAGGATATTTTATCCACACACAAGCACACACGTAGCAAGGACTTGAGAACATCTGGATCAGCAACAGCCAGAATTACCTGAAATAAAATCCTAACAGAAGTCTTAATGGAACACTCAAACCTGGTTAATCCAAAACACTTTGCAAACTATTTTTATTCAAATTAAAAAGACTCAGGTAAACAAAGTGATGGTACATACATGTTATAAACCTGGTTAGCAGCTCAGCCTTCAGCAGTACAAGATCTAATGAAAAGCCAAGCATGGATAAACCAGGTACAAAAACATATGCTGAAAAAAAGTCACCAACATCAACGTCTTGAATTTTTACACAAACAGTAAATTTTCTCATGGAAGGGAAGGACTGAGGAAGAGAACAAATAATTATTAGTTGTCTCCAACTGGTTTATGAAAATACCTGTCCTAGTTTTATCTATTTTCCACTCTCACAGAAGCCAACCATTGCCCACACATCCTTTTATTTTAATATGAAAGTTTTGTTTACGCCAGTACAATGAACGGCAGTGAAAAACAGATGAGGGGCTCAAACACCCACAAAGAGAAAAAGAGACAGACAGACATGTCTTATTTTTTTTTAAACCAGAGTGAGAAAAGTTTCTTTTGCTGGTTTTGAATTCTAGACTGTAGCCATTATATCCTAAATTTCACTGCAATCAACTGAAATGCCTCCAGTATAGAGAGAAACGATTTTGAAATAAATAAGGCTTAAAATAATTGATCAGGGCCAGCCCAGTGGCTTAGTGGTAGTGCTCTGCACTGCCTTGAGGGAGGAGCCAGGTTTTGTTTGCACTTCCAATCTCTTGCTCCTGGGCCCGAAAGAGCAGTGAAAGGAGGGATTCAGCTGCTCGGCAGGAGAGAGCCAGTGCTGCACATCTGCTCATCACTGACCTTCAGATAAATTAAACATCTGAGTTATACAGGCTCCAAAGGGAGTCCCATCCAGTCCTCAAAAGAAAATAAATAAAACAATAATTTAATTAAAATTCATTCCAGGTTCTTTGGTGTAATTTTTGTTAATGCTGAGAAGGAGGAGAATCTGGTGGTGTATTAGTACAATCCATGATAGTTCCAAATGCTCAAAAACTAGGATTTTGCTGCCTGATTCACTTCAACATCCCATCTTTGTGGCTAAAACCTGCAAAACCTATGGTAACTTAAACACATTTTATAGGGGTGGTCTAAGACTATTCAATTTCTACTTTATTAAATAAAATTGGAAATTTACAAAGGCCAGTAAAGAACTTCTGTACCATGGGTGTGCTACTTGTAGAGTTCAAAACTGTAATTTCCCTCTATGTTGTTTTGTTCCATTTCCTTCACATCCATTGCACATGTGACCTAAACCATCTATAAGTGCCTATTTGTAGTTACCTGGGGTATTTTGTGCAATGACTGGAAGATTGCAATAGGAGAGGGAGAGGAATTGGCCAGTAAAATTAAATCACAGTTTATACTTGCAAGTGTTATTTCCCTCACAAGTATTAATCACATCAGCAAAATAAACCCCAAGATATCCAGTATTTGAAGGAAAATATTTAATTTAACCTTCTGCCAAATATACCAAAATGAAAATGTTCTGTACTAACAGACTTTAGAAGTCATTTTCACATGATGAATATCTCTAGCATATACGAAGTGTATCAGTTAAGCAGTTCATTTGGGCTGAGTTGTAGTGCCCACAATTCCTGCTGACTTTTCCCAAATTCACAGAGCTTTCCCAGTTACTTAAAGCAATCCAAAAGTATTAATTCTTTTTCCAAAATTAAATAAATGAAAGGATTTACCTTTAAACAGATAACTTTGTAGTCCAAAAGGTTGGTTAGTTATGAGGACAGGTAAGTTTTTAGCAGAAGGCAGCCACAACCTTGAAATTTGGCAAGAAGAGTCAATACCTACTTTACTTAGATTACAAAAAAAAAAAAAAAAAGAAAAAAAAATCCCAAAAGCAAAATAACCCCAAACCCTTTGAAGGCTGCAATGCAAGTACTCTATTTCTGCAATGTACTGGGTATGCTGACCTTACACATACCATACCATACAGTAGTATTATACTTTCAAGTTAAGCATCAAATTTCACGCAAATTTGCATTGCAAAACTTCCACTAAGGTTAATGAATACACTTAAAGAAAGCATACAAAACTGTCTTACAATGCCCAATTGTGTGAATTTCAAAAAAACATCACATTACTTCACTAACAGAACAACTCCACTTTTCTCCCCTGACTTACCTTCCAAGACCTGGGCTGGTTCCGAGTTCTGCGAGCCTCTTCCAGCACAGACAGAATCTCCCAGGGAAGGAGCGTCCCTGTCCCACTGCTGGGTGCTGGGGACATGCAGAACCCCCAGCACAGGCCATGGCAGATGAAACACTTCCCCTCTAAGGGCCTGCCAGCACAGGGACAGTGTTACTGTTTTAGGATCACAACAGCCTTGGCTACACAGTTAGGTAACTGGACTGGACAACATGTGCAGTTGAGACACCCTTGTCCCGTCCACACCAGCACTTCCAGGGTGGCTGTGGCCCACTCAGCTGCCTCAGTGTTGACTTGGAATGCCAAATTCCTTAGTGCCAAAGCACATCTTACCTTTAGCTTCTTTTAAGAGATCCTCCCTGTTCACACCCGAGCAGTTCTGCCCGAAGTGGCCAGCACACACAAGCACAAATACACACATTCTTATAGGATGTAAACTATGACTAATTCACATTCCACTGTATCAATCTGTAAATACTTTGTTTTCCTTTTTTTTTTTTAATATAAAAACAATGGCATCAGATTCTCAGGAATAAAGTATAAGAAAGATGAATCCTTGACTACACTCAACCAATTATGAAATCGCCTTTCAAACAAAGGAAACATATGCAAAAAATCCGTGTATTTGATAAAGTCAACTTAATATAACAAAAAGCCAAATATGCTTATTAAAAGTGTCCTCATATAAAAATGGTCTTGCAATGTACAGTAAAATGCAATACAAATTATTGTTGGTTCTCTCTTCCCACGCGGTAACTAAACCAGCTATTGTCCCGTGGCTCCCGGAGCAGGAGGTGCCTACACGTTCTCCAGGTTGTAGGCCTGGCGGATGTTGAGGGTGTCGCGCAGCATCAGGTCCCGCAGGCGCCACAGCGCGTCGGCCATGGTGGTGTGAGCGCCCTTGCTCTTGAGCCAGTGCGAGGGCAGGCGGCTCTCCTGCTCCTTGGACAGGTGCACGTCTCGTCTCCGCGCTGCAAAACCCAACAAGTGCGCCAATTACCTCACGCTTTCTTCTAGAGAAAGGCAAATAGAACTCTACGATAGAAGATATTCCGCTTTTGCTCCTAGTATTTAAGGCCATACGTATTGATTCTTAGGTTTATACAACACTGGTGGAATTTGCCTGTGGATAACGCATATATTCTCAGCCTGTGGATCTGTCATTAGGAATTAATTACACATGTATGTTTTAATAAGTCTGAAAAATGCCAATCACTTGGTTTTTAAAATTTTAAAAATAATAAAATGGTTATAAAAATAATCATACAATTAGAGTAACAAAGTTTAGCGTTAGGACAATTACAAGACAATAAAAAGCAAGGAATTAATACAAGGAATTAATTACAAGACAATAAAAAGCAAGGACATCCAGATGCTCTCTGACACTAAGTCATGAAAAGCATGTCTTGTGAACAAAGGAATCACCCTCAAAACAATACACTTGTTGCATATTCATACATCCTTCATGGTTATGCATACATTCTATTTAAAACAAGAAACTGTCTGTTGTATGTCAACTGTTTCCTTTAATCCCCATGGTGTTTTCGAGTCTGAGCAAGGCCTGAAGAAATTAGTTCCTTCTGATAAGAAGCCATAAGATAAGAAATTCCTCTCCTTTGGAAGATTATTACCTAAATCTTATTATTTCTTATCTTATTCTGTATCGAGGAACAATTCCTTTGTTCCTCGAAGCGAGTATATCATTCCTAAAAAAAAACTTCCCCCTCATACATAGTCTCTATTTTAACATTATGTTGGAACCTAAAACCATGTTTAACACACTACTTAAGAGAATTAATACAGCATAACTTTCTAACGTTACACATCTAATATTCATTGTAATATTTGCAAAAAGCCAATCATAACATATGCATTTTTCACAATAAGCAAACAGCAGATGCGTTTGGCATTTTCTATGAAAGGAAAATAAGGGGTTACGAGGAACCCAAAGCCTTACCTGCAAGGGTCTGGTCCCACTTGCTGATGCTGTTTGACTCAGCACTGAGCCCCTCAATGTATTTCAGGTAGGCTTCAGAATGGAGGAGCCTCTGTGTCTTTGGTGGAGGGGAGACGAACATGGGGGTGCTGGGCTGCTGCATGACGGGCTGGCTGGCCGGGCTCTGCCCGGGGTACGGCGGGGGCGCCTGCTGCCCCGGCGGGCCCAGCATCCCGATCTGGAAGGCAAACCAGCCAGAGTCACACCCCAGGGGGAGCTGCAGGAACACCCCAGCCTCGGGGCATCCTCCTGCAACGGAGTTTCAACTGAGCTTATGTGCAAAAGCCTGAGGAAATTTCCCTGGAGATGCACGCTTTGACCAGGAGATGCACACATAAAGGAAGTGCAACCATTCATACTCAACAGGTATTTTTCATATTTCTGATTTATGTAAATATACTCTGGTTATCATCACCATATCTCTTCTAACCTTAATTACACCTTTTATCTTCTTTTTATTTCATGTTTTCTCCAATTTGATCTGAAATACTGTGGTCTGTGAAGTGCAAAATTTAACTCTAAAGATCTAATCCAAACTGATATGGATCCTTGAACAACTGGGTTATTTCCACAGAATCACTGCCAGGCAAAAATCTCAGGCATGAAAATTCCCAGTCACAGAGAAAAATTCCCACCACTGTGATTAACCAGCAGCACTGAGAACTCTTGGGTCAGACATCCCCTGGTCTGGAACAACTCAGTGTCATGACATCAACACTTTACCATTTAACTTCTGATACTCATAGAATCAGAATGGTTTGGGTTGAAAGAGGCCTTTAAGCTCATCCTATTCCAACCCCTGCCATTTGCAGAGACACCTTCCACTAGACCAGGTCACTCCAAGCCCCATCCAACCCAGCCTTGAACAACTCCAGGGGTGGGGCAGCCACAGCTTCTCTGGGCACCCTGTAGCAGTGCCTCTGGATAAATAACTTCTTCCCAGCATCTAACCTAAACATCTCGTTCAGTTTAAATCTATTCCCCTGCCTCCTACCACTATCAGCCCTTGCACAGCCACTCTCCCTCCTTTTCTTTACATCCTCAAACCAAAATCACATTTCTCTTTATGATGCAAAAATTTGGTCAGTAAAATTCAGAATGTGCTGAACAGTTAATCTGCATTAATCACTGAGAAGAAACATCTGATCACAGTTACCCAAACTCATAAATTCTGACCTGCCAGTGAACATCTGCTTCATCAGTTTGTGAAATACAAATATTTTTTACCTACCCATCAAGAGCTGATAAAATGGGCAGTGTCCTCTCTGTGTCACAAAGCATGCAAAACCTAAATTATTAGCAGTTTCTCACTATGCTAAAATGACTCAGTTTAGTAGAAAACTAAGACAAAACACTGCCTTGTTTACACTGAAGTTACCTCACCGGACCAACTTCCTGAATGTAACAATTCAACCATCAAATACAGACATACTCTCTGAGTGTGAGATAGTAACGGATTCTAAACACATCAGAACATTTCATTTCTGTTCTCCCTGTGAAAGCCTATGTGCATCTCTACATGTCTCAACTGGGATGTTGCCCAAATGCCAATTCTGAGCCTTAGAGCCTCATAATAATGCAAAAATGACTCACCTGCTGTCCAAAAGGACTTGCTCCTGGTGCTGGAGTGCCTACCATAGGGGACACATTTTGGCCTATAACACCTATATTTCAAAATATAAAATAATTAGTCTTACTTCAGAGCAGTGACAAATACCTCTTTGGTCTTCAATAGCAAGAATTTATAATTTGATATCACTGCTCACAGTTATTTTAAGCAGATGTACAACATTCAAATATCCCCCTCGCCCCCAGTAAAAAACTTCACAAGTCTCTGAATGAAAAAAAAAAAAAAAGCCAACATGACAACTACCCAACACTGATATGTGGCCTGTTGAATTATTTTAGTTAGAGAAATGCAAAGTGAGCAAGTTTTGCTTTTCAGGTGTTTTTCATGTTGCTTAGTGATTGCCTGACTGCATCTTTTCATTTCTAATATAGACCTTTGACAGGATCTTCCTGAAGTCCTTTCCTTTAAGAAAGGAAATGATGATCTGCTTTAGCAACACAACATTTCCTTGTGTTCAGTTTTGTAAAATATGTTCACAGCAGGATGAAATTCAAGCCTTTGCATAAATTCTGTTAGATCTCACTAATACAAAATGCAACTTGCAGGTTAAGCTTCAACAGCCTTAAATACAGAACAATGAATATTTGAAATCAATGTCAAAAAAATAAAAGCTGTTTTTCTCAAGTATATTGGGACTTCTCCCTACTGCACAGAGTACAGCGCAACTGTGTCAGTCTTACATACAAAAATGTACAGATCTAAATGAGAGTCATGCAGTTCCTGACATACAGATGCTTGAAAGTTATTTTTGCTGCTGCTTTCCTTTCTGTTTGTGCCACTTCTCATGTTCATTCATTGGAAAAGCTGCAGACTAACTGTGCTCTTCCTGAGGCTTTAATTTACACTAATTAAATGCATTATTTCTGTATCAGTGATCAAAGGACATCCTACTGAGTTTCACTCACTAAAGTGTTTTTCAATGCACTTTCCATTTGATCACAGCTCCCATTTTATATGCATCTGTACCAACAGCAAGTCAGAAGTTGGGAAAAACACTGGTAACACAATCTGTGGAATTGTTTTGGTCCAAAGGGAAGGAAAGGCTCTGGAGGAGGGCACCCTCCCCTTCCCAGCATCAGAGCACAGCTTCACCCACAGCCTGCTGTGCCCAGTTCAGCACCACTTCACGTGTGGTCCTGCACTCCCAGACATTGTTTCTCTGCTAATCCACTTCCTGTCAGCTTTAAACACAAACTGCCAGCCCAGGCAGTGGAACAGCCCCTTCAGAGGGACGCAGTGTCCTGGATTCACCTCCCACAGGCTTGGCTGATGTGTGCTAAGTGTCACTGCACAGCTCTTGTGCTGCTCCCTCTAGGTGCCAAGGCAGGGAATCCACAATCCAGCCAAGCTGCAGGGTAGTGCTGATGGATTTCAGAAACATCAGGCAAGCAAACAAAAACTCCCCAACTCACAGAATTTATGTACAGGTAAAATTCTTAACAGAGCTTCTGACAAACACAGTTGCAAGGGGGTAGGGGGAGGCAAATGAGACCATTTTGTCCACAGCTTGTTTACTGCTGAACAGAGGGATGGCACATCTTTTTCACAGGCACATGAGTTATCAGAGGTAAAACATGAATCAGCAGGAAACAGGATCAGAGGGCAGATGAATGTTTTTCCCATGAACTGGGACATGTTAATGGCATTAACACTGGGAAAATATTTGTTTCATTTAAGCCTCATTTTTCATCAAAAGTGTGGCAAAAATCCAGCAAATGCAGTAGAAATGCTCTCAAACATCAATTCAAAAATTGGCCACAGAGAATACTGAATTCACTTGTCCCTACATGTTTCCAGTCACTGTTCTATCAGCATGCTTTAATCTGAACACTGCTTCACAGTAACACATCACTGCCTGGTGGCCCAGGAGTCTTACATGAGCTTACAGGAGGCTCATTTCAGTGCAGCCTGACATTAACACACTGAAAAAGACTTTGGTAAGGAATGAGAACAATAAATTTCATTTATAAGCCCACTTCAAATAAGAAAAAGATGAGTCTAGAGATGCTGTTCAAATGACATAAGGATATGAACAGGCTGATTTTACCTTTTCACACTTCTGATAAACTCAAGTACCATTACCAAGGCTTTTTTGTCTGGAACAAAACTCCTGCTGGAGCAGCACCAGTTTCTCCAGTACCCTTTCCCTCAGGGCTTACTGGACATGCTGTAGTGTCAATGTTTTGCACATCCCTCATATTCAGCAGTGCTGCTGCTCACAAACCAAAGCCACAACCAGAACAAGCTGCAGAGAACTCCTGTAACAATGGGTCAAACCAAGTACATGACAATGAAATAAAGAGGGAATGAGGATGAGGCTCTTACCGGGTGGTGGGATGCCTGGGATGCCTGGCATACCTGGCGGGAGTTGGTGGGGTGGGGGCACCCCTGGGTGAAGTGGCTGCATGCTGCCCATGCTAACAATGCCATCAACTGGGCCCTGCAAAGGTGGCAGCACCGGTGGATAGCCACTTATCATGCCTTGAAGGACACAACAAATTTCAAACATGCATCAATAACATGCAATATGGTCTACACAGTATGCACAGACATGCACTATCCACACACACACACACAAAAAAAGCACCTTTAGTACAGCAAGACAATACAATTGACACTACAATTAGTATCTTGCAAAAAAACACAAAACAATAAAAACTAAAAATAAATATGAAACGCTATACTTTTGATGAATTAGTATTTAGTGTATTTGTATGTTTCTCACAGGGCAATAAATGTTGAATACTCAGATATGTTAACACAAGGAATAAATTCAGCCACAATTAAATGTTACTAATGCAAGCAGTTTTAATACAGCTTAAAGCTCTGCCATCTGCATACAGATTACAAACACAACACTAACTGGCCAGCCCCATGGACAGCCCTGCTCCGTGGGCTAGTTCAGAGGCCACAAAAATGAAACCCCAGACATTTTCCTGCAGTACACATGCAAAACTGATGCACAAAAGCCCTACAACATTCACATACTTGAAACTAATGGCAGTGATGGGTGATTTTTATTAGACCATCTCCAGAATGAAGTAAGGCAGTAACAGAAATTTTAAACTTGGGTTTAAAGTGCTGGGCTGCAGTAACTTACACTCATGGCATTAGACTGAAGTGAAAGGACTTAAAAGGAGCACCTGCAGTCCCTCACAGAATTTCACTGTCCATGTCTGCAAGGTGTCTTTAGAGGAAAATCAGTGACACTGCAAACACTGTGTTGTACTGCTGCTCAAAAATTTCCTTTTCTGCATGTAAGGGAAGAAAATTGAGAGCTTTCTCTGGCTTTGGTTAAGATTTTCTGCTATCCATGCAGTGAACCTACACAGTGTAACTGCACTATTCTTGTTAGGCCCTGGAATGTTTAATTTAAATGGATACATTGCCAGGTAAGCAAGGAAAGGGGTTGGAAAGACAATGAAAAGATGACAGAGGACAGAAGCAGGTCTAGAGAGATGAGGTAAGTTAGAAATGAAGATTTGCTGGGGCTTCTATAGTCTGCTCCAAGAAACACTGAGTCTTTGCCACACTCCCTGTAATTCATTGAAAGAACTTTCATTGAAAGAACTTTCTTTTTTTCTTTCATTGAAGTTCATATTCATTGAAAGAACTTTCAAAACAGAGATTTCTGGAATAAGACTGGCCAAAAACTCAGCAGTTCTGACTGAGAACAAGCTCAGGGTCTAAACAGGAGGAGCAGCTACAAAATAAAAGCTAAACTTTTCACTTCCTCAGGATGTTAGAGAAGTGAGAAGCCTCTAATCCCAAAAGCTTTACGTGGAGAAAACAAGAAAATAAAGAACTAATCTCCCTCAAGCCTTCATATTCCACAGGGCACCTAGACTGACATGTCAAATATGCTGTAGGTACCTATTTCAAATATCTGGAACCTTATCTGTACCTCTTTATTACAGGGAAATGCATATTTCTAATGGAAGAAAGAAAAGAAGAAACACAACAAAAGCCTCCTCGGCACAAAGAGCTTTCACACTGTAGTTACTGCCTGGTACTTGTAGTGCACCCTGAGCTGCTGACACATCTTCAGTGCAGTTAATGCACTTCTGAAGCTTTAAAACAACCAAAAAACTCTCCAAGGAATCAAACCCATACTTATCAATCATGGAAGCTTAGTTCCACATTTCCAATTAAAATACTCAACAACTGGCTAATAAAGATGTCATCAAATCTCCATGAGAAATCAGTTCTTGTAACTCATTCCAAGTAAGAGCAACCATTTTCTTACCCCATGTATGAATTGCAAACTTTATTTTAAACTACCAAACATGGCCAAACTATTTCCAGCTCCCACAACTGTGATTTAGGATGTCTTTGAAATTACTTATTCTCCTGTTTTTTATTATAACAATGCAAGATTAAGTAAACTTCTGCAATACCTAAATGTAGAAGACACCAAAGTGCTGCACACCAAGAGAAATACATATCAGAAGATTTTCCTTGCCCCATGGCCCATAAAGAAGTCCTGTGATGGAGAAGCTCTCTTAACTAGAGAAAAGCAACCCAAGGATGGAGGAGGATGTGAAAGAGGTCCAAACAGAACAAGATACTTCCAAATAGGACTTGTAAAAACCAAAAGATGAAAGAATGTGTTTTTCAAATGGGCCACAGAAGTAGGACTTTAAAAGGTTCTCCTCCATTATCTATTTTAAGGAAGTATCTTCCAAAGCCAAAGTGAAGAGTCTTGAATGTTGATCTGCTTGAATAAGACAATGGCTTGCTGCCACAGGAAATAAGGTAGCATGTGTAGTTGGCAGAATGCACATTTTTGGGGAAGTTTTAAGGAAGTGTTAACAGCAAGTATTACCGCCCATCAACACCTGCCTGCAAAAACTGGAAAAGTGACTCAGTGCCAAAAAACCCAAGAACCAAACTAAGAAAACACAACCACAAGAGGATGGCATTTCTACATATTCTAGATTGAAGTAAATTATTCACAAAAGAGATCAACACTGGGAAACTCTTTTTTTTTTTCCTCTCCTTTTGCTTAATATATGCACAGATAAGTGTACACACATACATACATCAACTGCAAACAGTTCAGAGTGAAATTACCATGAACAGAGTGAAGGAAAGTCAAAAGAAAAATGCAGCTCAGTGTAAATAAATGCTTTATAACCTGGAGATCGTGAACCAACTAAGGAATGTGCCTTCAGTTAAACATCCATGCAGCCTATTTACTGAAAGGGGATTTAGAGATTGTGATGAAAAACGCTTCAGGCTGTCAGCTTGAAATAAGGCCACAGCCTGTGAGATGAGAAAGAAAAAGAAAAATGACAAAAGAAGAAATGGAATAATTGGAATGTCTTAAGGAAAAGTTAAAAAGACTCCAAAACTCAAACCCAGAACCCTCCAAATACTCGTTTTTATCTACTCAGCCCTATTTTGACCTTGACTGAAGCAATTTAATTCTTATTTTAATTAGAAACTGGGGAAGGAAAACAACCTGTCAGGTCACACCTAATTAATTTTCTCACCCATGTATGGCTGATTTCCATACAAGAATCTTGAATGGACTACATTGTCTTCAGATCTGATCCTGAAAATACTTACTCCGAGCATACTCCCTATGAAATCAAGCCGGATTACAACTGGCAACGAGCTCAACACCCAGCAACAGGGACCTCGTGGAAGAGTTCTCCAAGCTCAGTTCTATTCTGAAAAATAACCTGATAAAACCAGCAATGTTGTCATTTTGTCTTTGTTTCTGCAATGGCTCTAGATCCTGGTCTGCTCTGCTTACCAGTGCCTAAAAGGCAAGTCTACAAAGCTTTTGCTTGGATTTAAAATCTGGGTTAGACTCTGCTGGCCTCTCACCTCCCTGATAATTAAACCCCCAACAATTTCCCTCCTGCTTTACCACTGCCACAGATGCTGCATGCACTAGAAGACTACTCAGCTGCTGGCCCCCTGCCACAGCAGGGCTGAAGGTGAACTCTGCGAGGCAGAGTGAATAAACACGACTGCTCACTACCAGAACAGGAGCACTGCACGAGGAGAACCCTGCTGCCCTGCATCTTCCACAGGCTGCTCTCCACTGCAGCACATAACACTGGACACCAGGCCACTGCTGCACTAGGCACGTTCATCATGAAGAAGGACTGAAGAGTTTGAGCTTTTGCTTCCAACGTGACCCAAGAGAGTGTTTGTTCAGAGTTATGAAGGGGGTTGATAAAGTGGATGAGGAAAAAATGGTCATAGCTCCTACGTTTTACCTGCAACGGGTGTCAACTGCTGATTGAGCATTCCCATTGGTGTTGGTGGCGGCACCACCCCCATAAGAGCCCCGACAGGAGTGCCTGCCCGGGGGGAGGAATTCTGCTGCTGTGCTGCTCGCTCTCTCTCCTGCTGCTCAGCAACTTTAGCTGCCCGCTCTGTAAAAGTATTTTAGATTTTCAGTTCTGTTTTGTAACCCAGACTTTCAAAATATTATCTGTTCATTAAAAAGGACTAGTCAGACACTGGCATAGTTTAGTCAAATATAAAGTAGAACAGATGAATCTTTTTTTATACAGCATATGATTTGATTTCATGTGGCTGCAGCTAAGACTTTTAGAGAACCTTTCATGAAAAATATTCCACAAAGTTTTATATCTTTCTAAAAAATATAAATAATTAAAATAAATAATAAAATAAAATTTAAAAAAAATTAAAAGAACAAATTTGATTGTAATAACACCAGTGTTACCAACATGAAGCAGCAGTCCAGCACTAGGCTCGGTCCGCACTAGGACGTGGCAAAACATTCCCTGTTTTGACACCACTGGCTCAGCCAAACCAGCTGCAGCCAAGGCCAGCAGCTCTTGGGTGGATCCTCTACCAGCTGCTGTGGGAATTGAAGCCCCATGTCTGCCAGGTGTGCCCTAAAGAATGCTGCAAAGAGCAGACAAGCAGTGCCAGATGGTGGCATGGTCCTTTCTGGGCTCCCTGTATATTTTACTGCTGATGCAGCTGAAAAGTGGTGGCAAAATAGGGGAGCAATTGTAAAGTTTCCCTAGTGTAGATTAGTCCTTAGCTTTTGGAACATAACAAGCAGCAGTTTGATAAACCAAAAATATTTTTCTCTGCCTCCTTCTGTCATTTCCCCATTTGGTCCCCTAGGAGTTTTTTTGGATTTTTTTTTCTGAAGATGTCTAACTCACATTGTGCTGCTCACTGGAGGTCATGTGTGTCCTTTGTACGATGAATCTGGTCATTATCTCAATCAAGTCTCTCACTGTGACTGCAAGAACAAAAGATCTACTGCAGGGTAATCTGACCAGAGGACAATTTTATATTAAGGGAAGGGCAAAGGGTCATGGGAAGAAGAAAGAAAAAAAACAAAACCCAAGCAAACAAAAAAGGAGAAATACTGAATGCCCACGCCAGGTGCTTCAGGGGCATGCAAGTTCCTGCTTTGTTTACGCTGAATGTTGTATCTGCCTGGTACAATGAGGAACATGGAAGAATAAATGGATGCAGGATACATCTCCAGAAATTTTTAACAACAGTGAATGCAGGGCTATGAGTTCTCTCTTGCAGCTGCTGAAAGATGGAAACTGCCACTAAACCAGCAAACAAGGTCTTCTGTCAAACGGAGGCTAAGAAGTTCATTAAGGAGATTAAGTTATCCATCCTGCCAGTGTTACTCACTTCCCCTAGGACATGACTTTGAACATCTATCACACTTTTGACTCCTCTAGAACCTGTTTGTGCAGCTTCTAGCACTACTTCCATACACTCAAAGACCAGTTTCATTTCCAAAGGCATTTCCTTCCTTCTTCCCACTTCTGCAATTTCAGGCAGTGATGACGACGCAGAGAAACTCCTACATTTAAACAGGCAACTCAGATGCAGTTGAGCACAAAATACACAAGATATTTAAAGGTAGATCCTGAAGAAGAAAAATGAAAAATCCTCTCCAGAGCACAGCAAGCACTTAGTGAAAAGACAAAGCAGTTGTTCTGACTCACACCTACTTTAGATCAGCTAAAAAACAAAAAATGGTCAGACAAAGCAAAAGAGACACTCTGATGAATGAGAAATTACTGCTAAGGGTTCAGCTTTATCAGACTTCAGAGTGCTGAGGTTTGAAGAAGAAGCTGATGTAGGACAGTACTCAAGTTTTACCTAGCCCCTTTCCATGCTCTGCCACAGAAGTAACAAATGGAGTAACACAGCCGAAGGAACTGGAGGAGATAGCTGAAAGTTCAGCCTAAAGCATTCACCCTAATACTCAATAATAAACCCAAATCACATAAGTCAGGACTTGAGATAATTCAAACATTTCCAACACATCTCGAGAGACAGGGAAGAGACCTTCTACTCTGAACAGAGTTTTTCCTTACAATAGGCCTTTCCTTCAATCTCTCTTATTTTACTTTATTTAGCCATGCAGGCACTTCCAACACAGCCTCTTCTCTACTCCGCTATTGCTGGAAAACCAACTAATACCCTGCACGTAAACCAAACAAACTTTTCAGTGGGTCAAAATGGATCTAAAATGTAAACTACTTCTCACCAGAAAATGGCAGCAGAGAGATGTCAAACCATGCCCACTCCCTGCTCCCTGGTTCTCATCCACACCAGGGAACACACGAATTCTGACCCTTCACAGTGGAAGGAGTGCAGTTTCTCCCCTCTCACATATGGTAAGCAAACACAGTTTGGACACTTTGTTACCCCATCCCAACCCCTCAAAACCAAGTAAAAGTAAGTCTAGTTCAGGGCAGACACCAAGCCAGGGAAACTGCAGCTCAAACCCCAAAAGCTTTGGAAAATTTTAATTGAGAAGGAAGATTAAAATGGAAGCACACAGACAATCATTAACACGGTGGACAAACAGAGCCTTCCTGCAGGAGTGCAGGACTTTCAGCTGCTCTAAGCAAGGAAGCAGTGATATGCCAGCCATCCTCCTGCTGAAGGATGAGGCTGTAAGGAGGCATCTGCCAATAGAAAGATCACACATGCACCTAGAAGGGTGTAAAAGGAAACAACTACAGAGCAAAGTAAGGCCCCAGCAGTCTCACAAAGAAAGAGCATTATCGTTTCCCTTCTCAGCATTTGCAAAGCAAACTCGCACAGAGCAAAGGGTGCTGTGCTACCCTCCAGAGCTGCAAAGAGGTGCTACTGAAAATTCAGAAAGGACTGAGGTGGCTGGGAGTGGACAGTGACAGCATGCAAGCTTCCAGCCTGAAGATCAAAGCTGCCTTTACATTATGAGTGTGCAGAAAACCTATCAAATCTCATTTTCAAAGTTAGAACTGAATTGGGCCATAACTTCCCTGGGTGTTGAAATGTTCCTATCCAAAGGAGCATTTTTTAAAATAAAGTTGCATCAATACAATAGTTAATAATGTTGACATGCTTTTAACTAGAGAAGTAACTATGGATGTTAAACCCATGTATTTGGCTTGGGTAAGGGCTGGCTGTTAAAGATCAGCTATATTTCATTTTCATCAAATAAAAGTTAAAACACAGTGACTATTTATCAGAAGGGAGGGAAGGAATGGAAGGAAAGGAGGGAGGGGAGAAAAGGAGGAAGGCAAAGAAAGGAAAGGAGGGAAGGAATCAAGGAAAAGAAGGGAGGAAAGGGGAGAAAGATAGGTCTAAAGTATCTCATGATTATGAAATATTCCTAGTCTTACTTCAGGATACAAAATCTCCCAACAAAATGAATTACAACAGTTGATTAATACTGTACTGAACAAAAGGTCATATTTACAGTACAGTACACAGCCTCTTAGGACTCTAAGTACTGTTAATAATGAACTTTTCCCCACTCCCCTGTAAGCCTTTCTTACCTGCTGCTACAGCTCTCAAGAGCTTCTTGTCCAAAATAACCCTCAGTCCTTCTTTAAGGAAACATTAAAGAAATATTTTTCCAACTGACTTCTAGCCCAGGAGCTCCATACCCCTTTACTTCTAAATTGTTCCCATTTTCTTGGACTTTGTAAATTTGGTTATATATGGCAAAGACATATAATTATCAGTTGTGCTTCACATAACTGAAACATTCTCTTGGCTCCTCTTCAGTCATCTCTCAGTATGAACTTCTCTTTAAGGTAAGTCCAGAACACAAACATAAGTATGTTCTTTTATTAAACCTGTCATCTGAACAACAGAAAGTGTTGAGAAAGAAAAAAGGCAGAAAAGAGTTCAGCATCTCAGTTTTTACTTACCTTCATATTCTGCTTTCTTGTTTGCTTCCAAGTTTCTCCATTCAGTTCCTACAAGTCTGCTGAGCTCTCCAAAGGAGTAGTCTGGGTGCTGAGCTTTAATCACAGCTCTCATCTCGCTGCTAAACAAGATGTACCCACTCATGTTGATCTTCCTTTTTGATCCCTCCTTCTTGGTGCTGCCCTTAACAGACTTGGGAGTGGACTGTGAGAAAAAGCAGTTATGATCACAAGTGTACAAAAGAGAAGGCCAGAAGAGAACAAAAGGAATCGTGTCATATCACAGATTTCGTCCACTGGGCTGTTCAGAGACGCTGCCAACAGGAGTTCAGTAAAATATTTTATTTGCCATTGCACATTTTAGGAAAATGCTTCCCCACTTCCTCCTTGGCCTTTACAATCCCTACTCTCCCTCATTCTACCTTCTAAATGTTATTTTGCCTGCCAGACCCTCCTTGCTCTCCAGTGTTCACTTCTCATTACATAAGTAGCCATTTCTCCCTGAAAAACTAAAGCCCAGTTTTGCTGATCACTGTTTACCTGCACCACAGATTCACATCATGTTCTTATGTTGATGAGCAACAAAAATTCTGCTCCTTTGCTTTTCCTACTATGGATACCCCCAAGCGAGAGCTCCTTGATGTTTTCAGCCACCAAAAAATTAACCTGTTCTAATATCTCTATACTGAGATACCACAGCTGGGGCCCCTTTTTGAAGGCCCTTACACCTGTATTTGTTACAGGAGACCATAATTCATCTATACTCTGACCAATAAGACCCACAAATGTATCATCACATCAAAACCCTCTGAAGGCCTTTCTCACACCCCAAACATTACAAATCTGTCATATCTTGAAAAGTGCCATTGTTTCCAAGTACCTGGTGGAGGCAAAAAAGGAAACAAAAATACATTCAACTGTTTCCTTCCTCTCCTGAAATTCTGACTCCTCCTACTTGCTGCTTTGACTCCACAGTTCAACACTCTCCTCTCAGCTAAAACCAAACTTTAAGTAATACCAAGATGCTTAAAAAGTCTTGCTTATCAATTTAAGCAATATGAACTGAGGCCCATTTAAATGCAATTTTAAATTTCACTGCACTAACTTGCAATCCACCCTTGAAGTTTTCATTATGAACCTAAAGACAACTTGTCTGGAGGAAGTGAAGGCTCCACACAGGGTTTGGGATGATAGGGCAGATCCTGGCTGCCTGGGCAAGCCCACACTGGCAGATGGACAGTTCTCAAACCAAGAAGCGGGAAACCTAATTCAGTGTTTGGCCTCTGATACATCTGCAAACAGAGAGCTACAAGTTTACCAGCTGTTCCAGCCTATGTACTTCTTGCAACAGTTTTGATAACAGTAATCTAATGAAAACGCCTCCCCACCAGTTTGGAAGGGCAAACAGGACTTGGAGAAATCATAAGGATTTCAAATTTGGTTCTTGCATTCTCTGTTCTTTTCCATCTCCCATCCACACATTGTTAAATGAACAGTCTTTTCTACTGGAGCCAGAAACTGCACATATACTTTCAGAGTTGTTAAAAGAAGAAATCAACCAGGACCCCCTTTCATGCCTTTTCTCAGCCATACTGCTGAAGCAACCAATGAAGCTGCACATATTTTTTTTAAGTACTTTGACTTGATTCACAGCAAACTGCAGCAGGAAAGCATCACCCACCTATCTGCCAAGCCCCACAATAGCACAGAGTCACTTGTCTTGTCTCCTCTTAGGTCTTGTAAGAGCTTCTTTGTTGGCAGAATAAAAAGTTTAAAAGTTCTGGGGTTTAATAGTTGTTAGATAAAATTCCACTTCTATTGGAATACTCTTCAAGAATTTTCAAGCTCTTCATAGAATTCAGCATGTTAAACAAGAGCAGTGAGCAACCTTGCAGGGGAAAATGCATTTGGTGGTTCTCCACATGGCAAACATCAAACTTGAACCAGGCAAAAGCTTTTAACTTCAGCAACTCTTTCACAACATCCAAAGGCATTTCTACCCTGGAGTCACACCCTTTCAATGTAATGCAGCAGAAATCCACACTGCTGCTCACAAAAGTGTCTGAACTCCCTCCTATTCCCAGCAGATCATGCCCATTGCCTCTTTAAGACTGGCATTAGCTTGGATGTGGGAGTATGGTGACACACATACAGGGTTTAATCAACTGCAAACAGACCTTTTTGGTTAGTTGAATTTCCAGCTAAAGCAGTTCCTCACTCTGCTTCCACGCTCAGTAACACAAATTCCAGGCCTTGTGTAAAAAAATTGTATTTGAATTTTATATAAACACCCGATACTTCTGAACAAGTGTCACAAAAAACCTCATTATTAGAAACAACACTAATACACAAAAATGTACTCTGGGTTTTCCTCAGCTGAATGATCTCCTTTAAAAATATTTTAATGGAATGAAACACTATTACCTGGATATCATACTGGACATTGTTTTGTGTCATTTACTCCACACACTTATAAACTTCAGTATAAATCCTATTTTTGTATATGATAAAATGTTACTTTCTTCATTTCGATTGGGAAAAGAATGTGGAATATCAATGTTCAAGGGTTCCTGAAGGGAAGTCCTTACCTGAGGTGGAGTATAAGGCATTATATCCAAATCACTAGCTAAGGGGGCCTGAAGCTGAGGCATAGAAGGTGTTTCAGTCATATCACCTTCCTCTTCTCCCATCTCTTCCATGTCCTCATCACCTCCTTCCAACTCAGCAAATTTTGCTTCCAGCTGCTGAATCTTCTTTTCTAGGAGAGGAGATGGCTCTTTCTGAGGAACTATGGGTTTTCTGGAAGATGGAGGAGGAAGACAAAAAGCAGCTGAGAACAGACTCATACCTTTACAGGAGAAAGAACTTGTTTTTGAAGAGAAAATCAACTTTTCTTAATCTCTGACTGAACAGTATAGAAAGAAAGGTGACTAGAGATGTGCCTATGCTTCCTTTCATAACCTGAACAGAACTAATTTTGTGTCTATAGCCAGGGTTCATTTCAGTCACTTGTCAGAAGGATTTTTTAGGAGTTAGAAGGGGATTTCAATACAAGTACTTAATTGCCTTCTATTGTAGAAATTAACACCACAGCTTCCTTAGATTTCACATTTCACTTAAGTTAGAACTTAGTCTTATTTTATTAATATGAATGTGCACCAAAAGATTTTCCTTACTCATAATGAGGACTTAAGTATTTTCCCAATATCCAGTAGAATGTACCAATCTGATAAAGTAATTACTTTTCTTGAAGTAAGAGGAAGAAAATGAAAACCATCCGTATTAAGAAATCCATCAGTATTAAGACTATAAAAGGACTGATGCTATCTGCATTTCTTCACAAGAGTGTGGTTATCTAAAATTACACCTCTGACTTCTGTGGATGTCCTGGGTCAGGCTGGGATGGGGTTAATTCTCTGCACAGCAGCTGAGAGGTGCCTTGTTTTGGATCTGGGAGACAAATGGATAACACATCCTGCTGTAATTAGTGCTGGACAGCTCAGCATCAAGGCCTTTCCTTTTCCCCACTCTGTGCCCCAGCAGGCTGGGGCTGGGCAGTGATTTGGGAGAGGAGACAACCAGGACAGCTAAGCCAAACCAGCCAAGGGATACTCCATACTCTGACACCATGCTCAGCAATAAAATATGGGAGGAGACAGGGTACATTCAGGGTTATGGCCTTTGTCTCTCCCAGTAACCATTACAGGTGCCAAGGCCCTGCTTTCCAGGAAACAGCTAAATATCTGCCTGCTGATGAAAAGTAAGGAATTCATTCCTTATCTTGCTCTGTCTCTGCATGTAGCTTTGCTCCACTTCCCCAACTATTTTTAACTTGAGCCAGGAGTTTTTCTTCCTTCTGCCCTTCAGATTCTTTCCCCTATTCCACTGTGGGGCAGTGACCAAGAGGCTGGTGGGACTTAGCTGCCAGCCCATTACAATCCAGAAGAGTACTCAGGTGATCCCCTCACATTTTTACCTAAAATAGTATATTTCATCATCTACAACTTTTGCAGACAGTGAAAACCTCTTCAACCCCTTGAATTTCTTCATTTGTTTGTCACTTTCGTTGTAGCGGCTCTCACAAAGAAAAACATCGTTTTCGGAGATTTCTGTTGGTCTGCAGGAGAGGAAGTCTTTGAATGACAGAACGACACACTTTCCTGCAGAAATGAAAGAGCTGGGTAAGAAGGCAGCCACACTTGTAGATTATTTTTTTAGAAGTGTGGAAAGTCCATTTTTTTTGCCTGCAAGTCTGGAAGATTCCTGGCATTTGGCACAACTACGGAAAATACATCACTCAATATTCCAACCAAATAATTCCACTCACAAGAAACCTAGAGCAACTTAATGCAGCTTTTGGATTTCTTTTAAGAACTAGAAAACCCACAAAATCACAAGCCCCCATGATCACTGTCAGTTACTGTATTTATCACAGCATCATAACTCCAAAACAAAGTAGACAGACATCATCTTCTGCCACAAATTTCAAACTCCTACTACTCCTTTCAACATTGCAGGCAATATGTACTGGAGTTATTACATTAATATGCAAGAATAATAGAGTTTTCTATTTTCTGGCTGCAAACAATTTTCACTTTCATATCATACATGTAATTCCCTTATTGCAAAAAAGCTTCCTTATAGTGAATTCTCATCACAGGTCCCACAGGCAGGAATGCATATTAGAAACTCACTGAATGGTATCTCCTCCCTCCCTCAATGAAAAAGACATACTTGGAATCAAGCCTACACAAAGCTTTCAAACAGTTCAGATTGTGCAGAAAAAAAAGATGTCCATCAGATTAAAGCTGTTAATAATTACCCAAAATGCAAGTCATGGGACAGGTCTCCTCCAAGTTACTCAAAAACACCTCCTTCTTGTAGAACATTTTAGTTGGCTCATGCTCAGTTTCTTCAGGATGTATAAAGATTGGACCAAAGAAATATGCAGCTCCATCTCGTACCCACATCTTCTCAATTCTGCAAAGAAACCCAGAAACATATAAATGAAAGTTCTCCCAAATGAGGCAGCAGGATGTTCAGGAAGACCATCAGTGGAAGATGAATACAGAACAGCCAATTCCAACTGTACAGGTTTTTATTAGGCAGCTAAAATTCCACCTCCATCTACCAAGACCTTGTAACATTTCACTCACATTTTTTCCCATCCTCTTTTATACCTTTTTACAACCAGCCCCTCTTTTATCCAAGTTCTTTTTACAGCTGTAAACTGCAAACAAGGAAGCTGCCCCTACCTCCCCACTCGAGGCCGCACCAGCCCGTGGGATTTGATGAAGACACAGTCCCCAACCTTCAGCCACATGTCATTGTAGCACAGCTGCTCAAAGTAATGGCAACCAGGTTCCCCGTTGGACATTTCTACTGGAACATCTTCTTTGTCCTGCAGGAGAAGAAGTATTTAGAAACTTGAGGAAGAAGGAAAACCAAGCACAGAAATAAAGAGATGTCAGGTACCAGTAAAAGGCTTTGCTCGATCTGTATGTTAACAATAATAGGTAAGCACTAAGCACAGATGTGTGTGCAAAGGTTTCCCAAATTAAAACTGCAAAGCCAAAGGTATCCTCCCTGTCTGTCACAAGCCTTCCTGTTTCACAAAGCTCTAATTTTGCCAGAATAGTAATTTGCAGTTTGCAGGTTTTTTTTTTTTTTTTTTTTTTGTTCTAGTGCATCAAAGTAAACTGGCCAAGCCAAGCCTTGTCAGCTTTGATGGTTTAAAGCCCAGTAATGTGCTTAGGAAGCAAGAAATTAATATATGGCCAAGCTAACAGACATATAAATATAATGATTCAACTCTCTTATACAATAATGTCAACACTCCATGTATTGCTTACAAATTCATACCATCTGCCCCTATTTAATTTCTTACTTTTTAGTAAAAACTCAAATTGTGCCTCAATTCATCTTTCAGCCTGGGATTCCAGAAAGCCAAGGAAACACAGACTGTCTCACCAAGGTATGGAAGGAGCAGATCCTAAGAGTTTTCACTCTCTTAGTAGAATTAATTCCATCTTTTGCTGTGATGTAAATAAATATACCAATACACACTGGGTGTCTGACAAAAGCTGACAATGGGGGTGCTGGGTACTGTGTTCTCAGGTTCTGTTAGAAACTTCAAAGTGGATTTTTCACCTTTTTTTTTAGTGATTCATGCTATTTTATGAGTCTCTTATTTTTTCATGGCTGTAAATTTATTTCAGACAAAACTAATTCAGTTTAAATTATTTTAACACACTTACCTAAATTTATATATTTGTTTTCTTATTCTAGGTACAATAAATGAACCACTTTATCCACTATGCTGGACAGAAATACTCTTAAGCATTTTGACAATAAACCACTTAGTTATCAACCACAGACAGGCCACAAACAATAGAACATTATCTATTACTTACTGCTGCCTAGCTACTGACTGTTTTCCTAAAATATTACACAACAAAGCATTTCAGCACTGCCATGAACTAAAATTAGACTTCTAATTCTTTAGGCTTAGGGCAGTCTTTGCAGTAAAAGCAAAATTTCCTGAAGTGGTAAAAAAACCAAACCAACCCCACCATATGATCACAAGAAAGAGGTTTGTAACAAATATTTACACAGTTCATTATTTTCTGTTTTGTCTTTTTATAGTTTGTGTTAATTTACAAATGTCTGTAATACCATTTATAACAAAAATATTATACTCATTTATATTTTATTGTGTCTTGATGTGGTGAAAACCAAGCCATGAGGGCTAATATTTCTGTCATTCTCTATCTGTCAAATACAACCAATATTCCCCTTGCATACCTTTTCAAGATGAAGGATACTTTCTCCCACTTTACTGTCCTCCAGTGTTTCACTGTGTTTCTCCTCATCTACTTTGTCTGTATTGGCAAACACAGAAGCAACTCTGACTACAGGCAGGGGCACATCTCGTGGGACAAATCTGACAGAGCTCACAGGCATAGTCCACAGTTTAATCTTTTTAAAAGACTTTGTCTTCGCAGAGTAGCGTGACTCACACACATAGACATCCTCATCTCTGAAGTTTTCAGGGCACAATTTAAAATATTCCTGCAGATTGGAGGAAAAATATGAAATATTTCAGCAACATCCACACCCCACAGACACACAGTGAACTCCCTCTCATGGCTTCAGTTTTTTCTATGCTTCTTTTCTATGCTTCTCAGCAAAAAAACAAGCCTTTTTGCTGAGTTCTCTTCTTCCAGTTTGATGTCTAAGTTTTATTAAGAATAACAACAAACAAGAAATCCCATTAGCTCCTTCTCTTCCTTTGGAGGAGTTAGATCAGTACAGGTTGACATGTGAGAAGAGTTAGGTTTTATTCATTTCTCTATCCAGTGCTTTAGCAAGTACAAGATCTGCAGCCTGAAATCACCTTCACAAGATTTCTGAGCTTTGACTTGGGAAAAGGACACATTTACCAAGTCAGGGGTGACCATAAACACAAATCATAAGCACAGGGAAACTCCATCACCTGGGTGAACCACATATCTCAGGAAGCAAAGGAAGATCCGACAGCCCAGAGAAGCAAGTCCTATTTTATTTAGGTATTAGTGGAATGTCTCTATGTTAGAGTGCCTACAGCTCTACAGGAAAGAGCAGAAAGCATTACTTGTTTTATAAATTAGTCTGAACAGTCTCTCACCTTGACAAACATGACTACACATTTGCCTAAAATTTTGCTAACAGGAACTTTACTGTAATAATCACTTTTAAAAACTTCTTTCTCCAGGAATTTTCGTGTTGCAAGATGGAAAGTTTCATTTGGTCGATAAAACCAGCAGCCATAGAGCCATTTCTCTCCTTTAAAACAGCAAACAACAACAAAAAAGAGAAGGGAGACAGAAAAAAAAAATGTAAAATTACAATCTCTAGTACATGAGTCAAATAAGAACAATTACAAATTGACTGATTAATCAAATAGCCATGTAGTCATTTATACTAAGAGCAATCTGCTTCTAAACAGGGCAATATTCAACTTTTCAGAAAAGGAAAACAAGTTGTTTTAAAAAGCCTGCCAATTGTTATTTCTCCTGTAAAACCTGACTCAGCAAAATAAAGAAGTTAGTTCTTATTTATAGATCTCGAAATGCCTTGAAATGGTTTTGAAGTCCACACAACAATCACTTGATTATTTAAACAATCTCAGGTAATTGTTTTTAAGTTTTTTAATAAGTATTTCTTTCATTTTATGCTGTGACAAATTGCATGATGACAAATTCAAATTGATAACAATGACTTATAAAGAAGTTACAAATATGTATTATTTTTCTAAATCAACGGAAACCTGAGCTCATCTTTGGTTCAGATTTGTCAGCACAGAAAAAAGGTGCTCTTCTCCACCTGAATTACAAGGAGTCCATCCCACTAAGAATCCCATCCCTGCAAGGGTACAACTTGAGGGTAGGCAGAAATGAACACCAAAAAAAGCCCATGATGTCCCAAGAATTTTCTGTTTGTAATATGCTTTGGAAAAAAGCAGCTTGGAAACAGCAACAAAAAAATACTCACTGGTTCAAACAGTTCTGCAAATAAAATAGGTAACATGCATACAGGAAAAAAAAATCAAATTGGAAGCTTAAAATGATAACAGTAAGAGTTTTCCTGCAGGAAGGACATCCTTACCAGCTGAATCTTCCCACAGCCTCTCGATGCAGACGATGTGAGGCTGCAGGCTGGCCTCTGCAGGCTCCACATACACATAATCCCCCACATGGTACATGCTGTTCTTGAAGCTGCAGTCCTGGCTGTAGGTTCGATGTAAACTTGACAGCCCAGCAGACCCAGAGGAATCTTCACTCTTTTCAGCTTCTTATTTCAGAAAGGGAAAACCAGATGTTAGTAATGTCACATTTCTGTATTAGCCAAGATTCTTGATGGTAGTGCCTCACTTTGAGCCTGGAATAATCAGGCATTATTGCTGCTGACATCTATGAGGGAAGATGAACCATGTTAGAAAGATAATTTGTGGACAAAATTGCCAACAGCTGTGCTCCTGTCTGCGGAAAGGTACAATTGGAGAGCTTATTTATTCCTTTAAACATGGTGCACAACAGACCACAGACAAACAACCAGGAACTGTGAAATAAAGCACCTTCAGGGTATGCTTCATGCCCTACAAAATCATGCAAGCCCACTCCTCTGCAAATCCACAAAGCCAAAACACAAAAGGCTTATCAAACCTCTGTTCTTCAGCAGTTTTAAAAGCATGATCATAAACCATGCAAACACCATCAGTATTTGTCAAAAAGAAAATGAATAAGAGATCAATGGGAATATTCATTTTTAAGTTTATTATCAGCAGAAAGCTAAAGTAAAAGGTAAATTATTTTATTTTATAATATCCTTGAAAGAATACTCATACCCCAATGTATTCTGATTAAAGAGTTCACACAGGGATAATATCTACCTACATCTCAAAAGCTCTCTGGCCCAGATGATAAAGACCAAAATAAAATAAATCTCTCATAACTAGAAAATAAAAGACTGGGGGACAAGCAGACTATTGAGGTCCTTTCAGCAGGCAAAGCTGCAGCAACATGTTATATATGTGGGTATATTTTTTATTTGGTACATTCAAAATTAATGAAAGTAGTATCTACCTCTCTTCTCCTCCTCCCTTTTGAGCTTATCCTCCTCTATTTCTTTGGGCAACTTTTCCTTCTTTTCCTTTTCTACATCATTGTGGAGATGCTTGGTGGTGTAGCTGAGAGCAGGTGACAGCAGAATCTCTCCATTTTTACAGAGTTCATCTCGAATTTTAATGAAGAACTGCTGAAGTTCCACTGCATCCTCATAGATCTCCGAATCAGTCCTGTAAAAAAACATGAGCAACAGGGTAAAAATACAGTTTGTGAAGGGTCAAACAGGAGCCTAAACACACCCGTCAATCACCACTCTTTTCAACTGAAAGTTTCACTCTACCAATAGATTTCTCTGCTTCCTCCTAAGCAGCAGCAGAGACTGGCTTGAAGCCATGAAGTATTAAGTGATGCTTCACCTGTTAGTCCACTGTCAATTTGCATTATAGTTTACCCACAACACTATTTTGGTATACACCAGTCCTGAAATGCCAGGAAAATCAAAGATAACTAGTTGTAACCAAGGCTACTTGCCACTGGATCTCTACAATCCATTAACTTCTGAAAACTTGAGTAATAACAGTACTATTAACAAAACTCACTCATTTTAACTATTCATACGCCTCTTAGTAGCTGTTTTAAGATCATTTTTTACCTCCTCTCTTTACAGTCAAGCTCTCAGCTGAACATTCCCATAAAGGCTTCTGAATTCAAGCAAAACACTACGAGAAGTTGCAAGTGTTCATAGTTTTTGCATGGTGTTACCATAACTCACCCAACTGTGACTGCTCCAAAAGAGGAATTCACTATTTGAACAGTTAAGAGAACAGCTCTCTTCACTTTTTCAGTTTGAAAGTTAGCAGGAAGGTTTTTGTCATAAGGTGTTCCTTTGGAAGATTATTGTCAAAACAATCTCTTAGCAGAAAACTAACTTCTTCCTTGTTCTCAAATCAAAGCAAATGTTCCACTGAAGACCTGATAGAGCTTTTGAGATTTAGTTTTCCAAACACACATATCAAGGAAAGTAAACACCTTAAAAAACTTCAGCCTTTTTCTAACATTAAATGCAAACCTCGTGATAAAGATACCTGAAAAATCAGGGTTTGCTCACCTGTTCATTCTCCGTGCCCTCTCCAGCACCTCAAACATGTTCTCCTGGAACAAGTCCAATCTTCTATAGCGATTATTTTCAACATTTTTTCGGATAATATCAAAAGTCAGAGGCGGTTTATTTGGGAAGTTGGGATCAACAGCAGGAATCTCAGCTAAGGAGTCACTGTAGCATCTGCCCTCATCATCCTGGTGGCTCATAACGGATACAAAGAGGTTATGGATGAGTTCCTGAATCAGCAAAGTGACATTGGGCACATGAGAATCCTCATCTCCTTCTATTTCTCTCCGCGTTTCAAGCAAAACTTTGTGGAGAACCAGAGCATCTTTATAAATCAAAGACTCCGGCTCATTGTACGTGCAAGCGTTGTTGAACATCATGACAAAGTCCTCCACCATGGAGTCGATGTCCTGGTATTTATTTGCCATCATGTGGCTCCTGATCTTCTCCATGTCCACGGGCTTTTTGATGGTGACGTAGTAGTCGGGGAGCTCGGAGCGGGAGGGCAGGCGCAGGAAGATCGCGCTCAGCCGCCGCCCGCGCTTGTCCGTGTAGTTCTTCACGGCCTCGTACACCTCGTTCAGCTTCTGCTGCATTGGGGTCATGTACTTGGACTTCTTGGGAGAAATGCCACTTTTCCTACCTAACACAACAAAACCAAAAAAAAGGAGTTAAAATGACAAAGCTGAGAACTTGCACATTTCTTTGTCCATCTCTAGTTTCCACCAGTGGTTCATGGGAGAACCACTTCATGGAGTGAGCGGAAGCCTCACAACATGGAGCCTGTTCCAAGATGCAGCTCCCTTTATTAGTCATAATTCTATGATTTTTTTTTTTAACCTTCTTTTTGGCAAACACAGAATATGTTGCTCCGTGCACCTGGCAAAGGCCTCCTCAGGCTTCAGCATGGAAAACATATTTTCCTGCCTAACAGCATTAACAAACTACTCTAAGCTCATTTTGGTTTTACAGCACTCCATGAATTTGTCTCTGCAGTTGCTAAAATTCCTGTCATCACAGGGTTTTGCTATCACTAAAATTAAGTATTCAAAATATTAGCAGATTCCTTTATGACATGTTTATACCAAATTAAAAGGATTATTATAAGTAAAATGCAAATTAAGGCCTCCCATGGGATTCAGGTTGGCTTTTGGACTAATTCACAATCTCTGTTACTGCCCTGCACAGACTCTGCCTAACTCTACACCTGTACTTTACCTAGGAGCTGCACATTTAATTTGCAAGAGGACTGTGTGCAGTTATTTTCTTTAAGATTTTCGTGCAATTTTATCCATCTCTGTTTGCTCAGTTCTGAACACATATTAAGAGAACATAAGATCTGAGTAGTAGCAAGGTTATAAGTGCAACAGCTCAAGGAACTTCTCTTCCAGGTTCTTCATGGCTTTCAATAATCTGCCAAACAGAGTTCACTTTTTTTAATAATTCTGTGGGAATCCCAGACATTTAACCAGTGAAATGAAGAGATTTGCTCTGTTTGAGAAGCCCCTTACTTGACTGAGCACATAATGCACCATCTAACATTTGGATAATAGTGTATGACTAAATCTTAATCCTTCCACCCATTGCCAAGTCCTTTTTTCTTCACTTTAAGTTACTTTTCTTAGAAAACACTACATGCAACAACTTAATCCTATTGTATAATACAGACATGCCATTGCTATCAAGGTTTTGAAAATAAAATTCTACTTTCCTTGTCAGTGATAACAACTGTGCAGAACATGTCTATGTCTAAAAGGAAGATCTGTTCACCTGTTTTGTGAACAGACTGTGTTGTAAGTATTGAAATGAGACAAGGCAATATACAAGGTTGTCTTACTTAGCTTTAGTTTAGGGGATGCAACATCATCATCTTCAGCCAAGGGTCCCAGCTCTTTCCTTTTTTCTTTAAGGATCTTTTCCAGCATATGGGCATCATTGTACACCTATTAATCAGTAAAGCAATCAAAATTTAACCAAAACAAGGTTTACTGTGTTTACTAGTTAAGAACTAGCTCCTAAGAAACACTTCAATGTTAGTTTGGAAAAGCTGAAAGCAAAATGGAGTATTTTATTTAAAGTGTACCTTTGATAAATAAGCCTTTCTTTCTAACTGACTTACAAAGGTAAGCAGAACTGATGACACCCTCTAAGTCAGGGAGCTACAAATGTTGAAAAAATTACTCAATTAAGATGCATCTCTATTCCAAAGACTACAAAAGGGGCAGCTGTGTTATCAACTTCCTCATCAAACTCTTCTGCTGAGCAATGAAAGATCCCTTGAACCACTGAGTTTCCATCAAGGCACAAAGGACTAGAACAGTCCTGGATCTTGAAACTTAATCCTGGTGATAAAGTGCAGCTGCTGACCAAGTTCCTTATTGGAAACAGCTGGAGGTTTCCTATCACCACCCTGTTTCACATCATTCCTACTGCCTGAGGAACATCACAATACAGGCACACCCAACAATATACTGTAAATGAAAACCATATCCCTTTCAGGCTCATTTTGCTAAGCTGAACAAGTCATGTCTTTTAGTCTGATCTCCTACACTCTCCACTTCCATGAAAACAAAGCTGTTTTCCTTCTAAGACACCCTTTCTCAGAAGTTCTGAGTATTTCTACTTTAGTCCAATAAACAACTGCAATAAATAATACAAGTAACAGCTGAAGTGAAACCATCCTAACAGCAGTTTATGGCTGCTGACCCCAGGGAGTACCTGGGAGCCCTCCTCGTTGTAGTGCCTGGCGTTGCGGAACATGAGCTTCATGTCCTCGATCATGGCCTCCTCGGCCGCGTACTTGTCATTGCGGATGTTGTGCTCTATCATCTTCAGGTCCATGGGTTCCAGGATAATTTTGTAGTAGTCTGGATAGTCCTTTTTGGATGGTTTAACCATGAAGAGGTCACAGAGCCGCCTGCCTGTGCCGGGCTCTCGAGCTTCCAGAACCGCGTTGTACAAGATCTTCATCCGCTGCTTCCGGATGTTCTTTTTGCTGTCGGGTTAAGAACACAAAGGAAAAGAATAAAGGTCAGGGGCTCTTATCCCCACTTCCAACACTAATATCAAAATTATGCTATCCTCTACCATGAACAGACAACCAGAACCACCTAAACACACACAAGAAGTTCAGCATTAAGACCAGAAATAGCAAATGACAACAGCATCACAATCATGAGCCTGACACAGAAAAGGGAAATTACTCCTCCAGATGATTGTTCTCTCATTGACCCCGAGTTCAAGTGTTCTACAAAATAAACCAACTAACTCATTTTTTCAAAGTGCAAAGGCCAAAAAGTGCTCTGAGCACTTTCCAGATGCAGAGAAAACAGAGCAGTCAGGATTAGGCATCTGAATCCAAGAGCTCAAGATCCAGAGTGAACAGGGTAGAAACCACCAGCCAAGGACTTTCATGATTACTTCTGCTGAACACAGAATATCAAAGACATGAAGAAACCACCAGCCAGGACTTTCATGATTACTTCTGGTGAACACAGCATATCAAAGACATGAGCTATTTATCTATATTAAAGACATGAGCTATTTATCTCAGAGTAATTTTGTACATTCTTCAGTACCAAGAATATCAAGGATGTAGTAGAAAGAATTGCTTAAATATCTGTCAATCCAAATGAAGTCTGAAGTCAATAAAGCTCACCAAGACTGCAAACCCAGGTATAAAATGGTATGGGCTATCCTCACAAATGTTAGTCACCCTGTGTGCAGCTGTTATGGTTGTTTCAGGAAATCTGACAGCACAACCAAGATATAGCTTATCACAAAAAAGTACATGGCTCCCTGCACACATAGTGCATGGCCTATAAGCAAATCAAATGAGGGAGAAAAAAATTTATGTCAATAATGTATAGTCTCAGCTCAGATACTGTGGCACTCAGCAATACACTCACTACAAAGCACTTGTAAACAGGCTTCCAATCTGCAATCTCCTCAAGACTTATTCAGGTAGTTATAACTTTGACTTTGCATTATCTGCAAAGACAACAACCACCAAAAAAACTACCTTCAATTGCAGAATGTGCAAAATATCCCAGTACAACTTATTAGAAACCAAACTGCAACACAGATTTCCTGTGATGTGGATCTTTTCATTAGGCATTTAAAATATACCTAATGCAGCACAGTCTCCTGCCTCAGATACCTCTTACTCCTTGGTGAGATCAGCAAAATAACTAAAGAAAACTAACAACAAAGAAAACTCAAAATATATGTTCTACAGGCTAAACATTACCACTGTTGGCAAACGTTGGTTAGTTGTTCCCACTAGCAGGTGAGCAATACCAGAACACAGACATGCTGCCAAATCCCCCGTTTTAATGTTTCCAGGTTTTTCTCATTATTTCAACAAATACAGGCAAAGCAAAGCCAAAGCAGAAACAGCAGAATGCCTGCCAATACTCAGGATTCATGTCATACATCTGATACATAAAAGGGGACATTCAAACAACTTTCTTCTGGGTAACTGTTATTTTCCCAACAGGATACATTTTGCATGGGTTATTGGTTTCCTTTCCCAACAAGATTTTGGAATTCCTCTCATTCCTTCACTTCTGTGATCATCAGCATTTATGATCTTTTCCTTGCTATCATTCAGTAAATGAATGGATAACAAGTATCAAACTGACAACATCAAAAGCATTTTTAGGTGCTCTTCAAGCATTCTGATCTCCCTTGCCTACCAACACAGGAAATCCCTTGTTCCCTTTCCTCTTTCATTGTTCTTAGATGACAGGGCCTGACAGATTTTTTTTCCTTTTAAGCATTTCAGTAGTGTCTGGCACAAGGTGATCAAAAGTAACATGGGGTTAAAAGGACACAGATAACAATTTGACTTGCTTGATTAGGTACTTCTTTTTGAATTTGAAGATCATAAAGCTAGTGATTTTTGCAATTTGTTCCTTCTTGATTACTTGGTTCTGTGGTCTGCCTTTCCTTTCCATTATATTTCTTCTTCGTATCATCCCTAGACTGCACCATCTCCTAAATCCATGTTCATATTTTCTCTCTGAAGCTTTCTAATGAGTGTACACTTTTGCACTTATTTAATTATTCTTCAGTGACTCTTTGCTGATGGTCTACTCCATTCCCTTCCTCTCCCCACAACTGTTGTTCCTTTGACAAAACAAAAAAAAATATCCAGGAAGCCAATGTTCATAAGCAACACCAAAGCAAGATGCTGAATTGCAATTTCACACCGGCTGTTGCTACCACTGCAATATCATCATCTAAGCTGGACTTTACTTCAAACAATACCACAAGGCAGACTAGAGAAACTGCCTCTTGCTGGAGTGAAATGCATCACTGGTATTAATTACAAAACAACTGTCACATAAAGAATACCTTCCATACAGCACCATTATGCCCAATGGAAGAGTCTATTGCAAATCACTGGGAATTCGGTTTATGTTACAGGACCCTAAGTAATCAACCTCTTATAATCACTTTATCTATTTGTCAGGCTAAAATAGAACAACTCTTCCCCAAAAAATCCTGAAATCCTCTGACAGAATCACCCGGCTCAGTGCAATTACAATGCCCATTTTATTTACAGATGTTGACAACTGCCAACTAATAGACCAAAATAGGGAATTAACAGTCAGCAAGTAGTTTTGAATTAATTAGAATCAACACCTAATGATGTTTCAGAATTACCAATCCTTACACAAATGTTAAAAACCATGGTTTAATACTCTCTTTAAAGAAAAGAGATGCAGCAATATTATGGCCTGCAAGAACTACAGAAGCAGATACCTTTTCCTTTTTGAGCTTCCAGTATCAGATGTAGCAGAAGAAATCATGCTGTCGCCATCCTCAATGTCATCTCTCCTAGCAAGCTCCTTCTTCTTTGCCTGAAAAAAGAACAAAGCCCTGAAGCCAAACTCACTGCTGGACACTTAAAGAACAGAATTAAAGAGCAGTATTGCTCTAACAGATAGAACAACTTTTGAGGAACCAAATTGAAATCAATACCATTTCAGACTACAGCACTTAGCTGGAACACTCAATGAAATCTGAAACGTTTTAGCCTTACTCAATTAAAGGCAAACTCCAAAAAAACCCTACATCATCAATTTTCTCACAATTTAATTAGGTTAGGAGTCACAGTAAGGAATAAAGTGACTGAAAGAAATCACAGAAGGCAGCAAGTGTGCTGAGGAAAAATCACTTCATGATGCTCTCCATTCCCGTACTTCGCTCTAAGCAAGGAAATACTTCTGCAAATATAGGTCTAGTTAAAAATTATTTTGGAAAAATATCCTTTAGGGAAATAAGCTTACATGTGAAGTTATATCACTCTGCTTGTTCTCCTCCACATACCTGCATAACCTGCTGCATTTTCAGCACCCTTTTATAGATGGCAGAATTGGGGACATTGTACCGCTTGGCATTTTCAAACATCAAATTCAGATCAGCCTCCAACTGATCTAAAGTCTCATACTCATGGTTCTTCAGCTTGGTTCTGCAAAAGAGAAATACTAGTCAGCTATCTCTCTAGTTACACAGTGAAAAACAGTTTTTAGTATCCTTATTTCCATGATAAATCAATAGTCAAAGAGCTCTAACTACAGAAATGGGATTTACTTTTTGATTCTTCAGTAACATCTTCCACTTGTAATTATATTAGGGAAATGTATCTCTCAAAGAATGGTTTCAGCAATTTTGGAACTTGTGGAGGCTGAAGTGCTATTTTCACACTGGGGTGAGTTGGTACAGGTGAGGCAGCAGCACAGGCTGCTGACACTGCTGCAGTGCCCCTGAGCCCTGACCTCAGGCCAGCTCTGCACAGCCCCAAACACTGCCTTCCCTCCATCAATTCCACTCATCTTCAGTGAGGGCCAAAAGTGCCCAGCACCTCTTCTGTTAAACACTCCAATCTGTGCCTTTGCTTAAAAAAACACCTGGCTGTTGATTGGTGATACCTGCAAACACACTTCACCTGAAAAGTTAGAAGAGGAGTAACAACAACAAAGTCATTTTTCATATGCTAAACACATGAACCAATATGAGTTAATGCTTAACTTAATGTGTTTTCTTGCACAATGCTGGAAATTCTAGCCACCTTAATTAAACCTTCCAATACTTCATTACACACAGCAGAAAATACTAATCTGCAGCAACACAAGCCCCAAAGCCTGTCACAGCTGCAACACAGCTTCCTCCCCCTCCTGCCTGGCACACTCAGCACTCACACACCACCTTTAAACCCAGCCTGGCTTCTGCAGCACCTGGCTGAACATGTCCCTGCTTGATGGAGCATTCTCACTACCATGAAATAAATTTAATATAAAACCTTTCAGCCCCAAGCTTGCTCCTATCAGCATTTGCTTATCCACTACCCAACAACCAAGGTGCAGGCCATCTGATTTTAAACAAACAATTTACACTCACAGCTGAGCTCATCAAAGGCCTGAAGCAAAAGTAAAAACCCAGACTTAGACTGAATGGTTTGGAAAGTGACAACTTCCAACCAGGGACATGAGGAATGAAAAATGTACAGGCACAGAAGTGATCCTGTTCTAGCCTCCAAAGAACCTCCTCTCCTACCATTCTCTGTACTGCTGTCAGCAAACAACAGGATGACTAATTAGTTAGGTTATTTACATAAGTACTTTGAACAGATTTAATTATACTCAAACTAAGCAGAACGTAGGCATCATGACTTCTCTGGATTTAGAGGATGAAGTGCAGCTTTACAATAAATTTTTAACAAGCCATCTCACCAATCTTGGGAAGAAAGGATTTTATAAACATCAGTTTATTTCACTAAGTGAAGCTGAAACTAACCAAACTCATGCTCTACAGAAAGCCACTGCCAAATAACACAAATTATATACTAGACACTAACAGAAATTTCTGTGAAAATTATTGACAGCGATTAACTGTACCTGAAAGCATGAGTAAAACCAGAAAGAATTTCCTTTTAAACAAAATGACCTTTGCAAAATGAAGAAAAAAAGTTTAAAAGTAAGGTTACAGTTTCATAAGACCACTAAGCCCCAAACAACACAGGCATGACATTTAAGTTGGTTGAAACCAGAACACTAATTAAAAGAATACTGTAAGTTGGCACTCAACTCCCTAAAATGTCTACTGCAAACTCATCAGTCTTTCCAGGTGGAAAATCTGCAGGGATTGAAGGCGAGACATACTCTTTCCATATAATTAAAATATTTATTAGACAAACAGCCTAAAAATCTCCTACTGAAAAACATTCAAACACCAGGATAATATCAGTTATGCTATTTATTTTCTTTTATTCAGAAATTGTCAAGTGCTAGTCTTGCCTCTTCAGGGAAAAACAACCCACTAACAAAGAATGAGTGGGATCAAGAGATGCATTTGACAAATGTCCTGTTGAAAATGAGAGTCTACTAAAATATATTGGGAATCTTCTTTACTTGAACCTGTGATTTTATAAACAAACAACATGCACTGGAAGTACTTGCTAAGGTAGGAAAACTGGTTACACAAACAGAAGATTTAAAAAATATACACTATTCACCAAATAATAAGCTATAGTAAGTGACAAAAGGAATGAAAGAATTCCTAAACCTCAGATAAAGTGAAAATTTACAGTGTATTCAAAATATTAGAGATGTCATTTTCTCTTCCCAATTGACTCATTCATGAATCAAGCAAACAAAAACACGGAAGTTCTCCATAAACCCCTCAAACTTTAGCCCAGGCACCAGTCTCTAATATTTCAAAATTAGTTCCACTTTTGATTTATCATATTGATAAAACTGCTTAAGTTATATGGCAAAATATGCTTGACCAGGTGATGACATTTAGTATAAGGTCTACTCAAACCATTTATAACTAATCCAAAACCACCAAGAGCCACCACAAAATTAGAGAACCTCAACACATCACATAAATGCAAACATTTAAATTCTTTTGTCACAGAGCACTGTCCAAAAAGGATCACACTCATTAAGAAAAATTGTTTTGAATTCCCCAAAAAGCAGCTATCACACACAGACAAGCGTGTTTTACACCAGATCCCCACACATTTTTCAACCTCAGCTGCAGCCCCAGGAGCACAAGGCACCAGGGTGTGTCAGGAAGGTACCAATTTCAGTGCCTGTACTCCCACATGTGTTTCAGAGAGAGCTGCTGCCAGGGAATGCCCTGGCACACCTTCCTCCCCTGGGATAAAAAAGCCTGACCCACTTGCCTAGGGGATCATACTTCCCAACACTGTAAAATTTAATAAGGAACAGTGTTCTTGTAAGCCTGCCAGGATGTAGCACTTGTGCACTTGGTAGCTGAACACATTCTCCTGCATCTTTTCCTGACTGTTCCTGTGGTTATTTGTAATTAACAAAATGACTCTTCCCCAGCAATGTCAACTTTGCATTAGGCACTTTCACCACATGTCAAAGCCATAGCCTTGACAGCATCGTGTCTTTCTTTTTAAATGGGATTTTCTTGTTCTCCAGCTCTGAGCTTTGCCCCCTTTGAGGCAGGGAATTCTCCTCAATGTGCTCAGCATCTGGTGGGAGGGAATGAAGGGGCAGCCAGGGTCACCTCGGCTGTGTCCACTGACTGGGCAAGAGCTGAGTGGAACAAACAGAAACACACAAAATTTCAGCTGAACACAAATGGTTTTTACTCTGAGGGTGGTCAAACAGTGGCACTGGTTGCCCTGGGAGGATGTGGAATCTCCATCTGTGGAACCATCAAAACCTGACTGGACTTGAGGCTCTGGGTGACCCTGCCACACACAGCCAGGGCTTGGGCAGGATGGTTTCCCTCCCAGCCTCAGCTGCTCTGTGATCTGTGAGCAGCAAGCCAGGAGGAAATCAGGACAGCTAAAAGCCATCAGCATGATTACCTCCCACACCCAGGAACAGCTCAGGATCAGCACTCAGCTCAAATGACTGAGGTTCGTAACACTCAAAGTGACTGAGAGGCTGGCATAGGTAAAATCTCATTAAACCCAAACACACTCACACAGTCCCTATGGAAATCATGTATTATTTTGAAGACTTTTCCTGCATTTAGCACATACAACCCCCCCTGAAATATATAACTAGCTGTAAAATTTGCAACAGCCACACATTTCACAGCTCACTCTGGCAGGACAGCTGAGGCAGCCAGGTGCCAGAGCCAAACAGACATGAAACAGGAATGGCAGGCTTCACTCCACCTCCCTCAGCTTTTCACTGGGGCACTGAACTCTTCTGTCCCCATCTGGGAACAGAAGATAGGCTCTATTTATGTACATTTCAAAAGGATCCCCAAACCACCACAAGAACGGAAAGGAAAAACCCCACAGAAAACCGAAGCCCCAAAACCCCACAAACAATGTCCACCCCTAATGAGTGGCAGTTTTGAATACCTAAAGACATATTAGCAGTATCAGCAGAGCCATGATGCTTCAGTTTTCCCTAAAGCCCATCAATTAAGTGTACATATACATGACTTCAAGGTTTTCAGGTACAGTACAGGGAAGATTACAAGGTAATTTAAGACAGCTGAATTTCAGAATTTGCAGGATGCTAGATTCTACAAACATTGTACTTCAATTTGTGAGCCTCAAACACTATTTCTAAAAGATTCCTTTTCTTATTTTCTAAGGCCCCAGACAAAAAGTCAAGTTACTTTTTCTACAGTTCTTCATACACTGGTATGGAATTTTTGTGCTGCTCACACAGCCAGATGCAACCTACCTGTAAGAAAGCAGAAATGCAGCTGCCTCTCTATGGCAAGTTATTTGTTCTGTAATTTATATCAAGGGTATTTTTAATGGAAAATCTCTCCCAAACAAATCTGTTTATATATAATTTGAGCCAGTACTTTTAGGCACATTCAGGCACAAACTGTCAATGATTCTTCTAAATTTCACTGTTTCATTTTTTTTCATGAAGTACATTTTGTGCTTTGTTCAAGGCAAGACACTTTCTTTGCCACTATTACAGTTGTACCAAGACATAAGAAAAAATGCTTTAAAGACACTGATGGAGATAGCCAGTGTGGCAGCTTTTATTCTCCAGCACATGCAAAATAGCCTCTGACAAGATAAAAAACCAAAAAGCAGCTCTGTTAATTTCTGATTTAACAAAGACCCTGCTCATTCAACAATTACATCAAGTCTGGCAGATTGTATGATGGCATAACTAAAATGTACAGACCTGTGCATCAGAGTGGGTCACAAAGGATGAGCAGTGGGAGGGTGCAGTGTCCCTCACTGAAGCTGAAGGACTGGCACTGCCAGGGCCTGGAGCTCCAGTGGCCACTGGGCAGGAGGCCTGGGCAGCACCATTAAAGCCTATTAATGCTCCCAGGACCCAGCACACCCAGCACACTGGCTTATCTAAGCCACTAAAGAAAGACACTGCTCACTTCACTCAGGTCTTTAACCTGACAACTGCACTCTGGCAGCTCACGGACCTTTCATGGCTAACACATTTATAAATGCTGGCTTCAGTCCAGACCAGCTACATCATCATGAAAATAATTGTTCTCCACAATTACACACTGACCTAGAACAGGAGGATTGTAATTGCAACCATCTTCCTACAGTTTGCACTGAAGACTTTTAACTTAAAAAACATGGCAGTAAAAGGTAATCAAGCCATCACAGACAGGGAAAAAGAAAAATGGAGTCCTGCAAAAACTTTCTCATCTCTGCTGCACACCTAGCTGTCAGAATTATTCATATGGCAATTTTCAGGCACATTACAAATGAAATTCAATGAAAAATAAACCCAACAGCAGCCATGTATCACAGATGATCTAAAGACTGACGCAGACTGAGCTGAAACAAGCAGCAATCAGATGTAGAGGAGAGATGGTGCAAACACTGCATTAGGTACCAACAACTTGACCATAAAAAAAGATTCTGGGAATAAAAGAAACACTTGAAAAGTTTCACACCAGATGTAGTTTGCATTCTGTTCTCTTACCTGATCTGCTGCAATGAAATGGGGGTTTTAATTTGCTGATAATAATCAGGATACTTTTTCTTGGAGGGCAAGTGGAAAAAGGGCTCAGAGATGAGCTGGCCCTGGTTATTACGGCAACTCCTGACTGTGTCATAAAGCTGGTAAAGAGGATTAGAAGTGTCCATGAAGGAGGTAATGCTCTCAGCTTCTGACTCTCCCTCTTCATAACGAGCAGCAGCTGCACAGGGAGAGAAGAAAAACAGAAAACTCAGCAGGACAACTCAGGGTGGGTTTTTTGGTGGATAAAGGTCTAGAGCAGAAGAAAAGGCAAGCCCTGTCTGGCAGTCAGATTCACACCTCAGAAAATGACACAACACGTATCTAATGAGCCTCCAGCTGACAAAAAAAGGCACTTTATTGCAATCCTTTAGACAATATTCATCACAGCTCAATACAAAATTGTGAAGCTTAGCAGAAAAAAATTGACACTAAAGCCTGATGATGCCCCTCTAATATATACAGCAAATGAAGAAGAAATTAATGTTTTACAATGATTATGTAATAAGCTTAAAAAATTCATAGTAAGTATTTAAAAATTTCATACTAAACTTTTCTGGTTATCTTGTTTCAGGATTAGGATGAATGAAAGAAAAGCTATGAAGAGCTAACACTTACTGCAGACAAAATTAGGAGAAACATTAAAAGAAACACAACAGGAAGCTGAAAACACTGGTACTGAAAACACAGGGTAGGAAGCAATAAATGACCAGTCCTTCTACACTTCCAAGTCACATAAACAGTGCACTTTGTACCTTGCAGACAGACAGAACATAAAATCTACATGGCTTTGCACATGCTAGAGTTAAATTATTCACACCTTCTCCCCTCTGATCTGAAGGACAGCCTGGCAGATGACACACTGAGTCATTCAGCTACACAAAACTCAGGTCTCTAACACCAGGTTTCCAGCTGGCATTTCCAGTCCTGCTCACAGGAGGCTGCCACAGCTCCAAGCTCTCCATCCATGTTCAGTAAGGACATACAGAAATGGTGACAAAGCCAGGGGACACTCAGACTGTACCAACACAGTGCTGCCACTGCTCCTCTGCAGCCTGACACCAGATCTACATCATGTGTGGGACCTACCAGGGTCAGAAGCAAAGCTAAAACACAACCAGCACCAGCAGATGTGCAAGCATGCAAAGAATATGTGCATTACTGATCTGGGGAGACACTCAAAATTATCCTAATGATGCCAATCAGCATCACTTAATGACACCACAGCCAGCAAAGCAGGAGCTGGACAGAACAACTCAGGTAGAAACAAACCACTGAAATCAGTAAAGCTTCAAAAATAGATTCTGCTTTACTTTACTCAGTTTCATCTGTTTACTCAAATTGCTCAGTTCTGAGTACTACACTCAAAAGAAATAAACAAACTGAAAAAGCAACATAACTTGTTTCTATGAAAGTGAAAACACAAAGGGACTAGTCAAGTATTTGCTGTTCTCTGCTGTGTGAGCCAGCAACGAAACAGTTCAATACATTTCTAAATAAGAAATGTACTTTGTGTTGAAAGTAGGCATTCCCTAAAAAGAAATCAAAGTAAATTAGATATTAATTAGTTATTTTAAAATGTACTAAAAGAAAACATGTATGTAATATAGTTTTACTGTATTTTATATTTACATAATATACAGCTATAAATAGATATAAATATGCATTGTATTTATAAACATAAGCTGTAACAATATTTACATAATATCCAGCTATAAATAAACATACAGCTACATTTTCATTATGATGTTCATCTTCTTTATAAGTGATGTGTAAACATCATATATTCTTACATATCTAGAAAATTGTACTGATCTCCTAATATGAAATCTGCTCTATTAAGAGCCAAAGAAGAATGTATTATTCAGACTAGAAGGCAGAAAAATTCTTATTTTTGCAATAATAGTATCTTTCTCTTCTAAAGCAAACAGTCTGATCCAAGACTGTCCTTTCTTTAATATGCAGTAGTACCAGGTCCCACATCCCCAGCAAGCACTGGCAGAGGACAGGGACAGGCAGTTATTGCCCTTTTGTGCTGCTCTTACCACAACTACAGTTTGCAGATACCACAAAAAACCCCACTGTCTCCTTTGTGGTCCCAAAGCACCCAAACAACAATGAATGCTCCATGTCCAACTGAAGATGGTTGCCAGTAAAACCAAAAGCAGCACCCAGTCTTAAACCACGTCTAAATGAGACAGTAAAAACAAAACACCCTGTTTACAGAATTAAATACAAGCAAGCAATACATAATGACCACCTATGCCTGCCTCTATAGACTTATAATGAGGAGCAAGGGAGCTGCTGAAGCTGCTCACAACCTTGTAGACTGGAGCTGGCAATGTTCTACAAGCTCCATCACACCAAAACACCATCTACAGCTGTCAGGATAAACTCTCAGTTGGAAACTGATATTGTTCATTGCTAAGGCAACAGCCACAACCAAGGAAGCTCATAAAGATTCAGCTCTCTGTTTCAAGCAGGAGAGAGTTCTATTAATGTTCACTCATGCAGCCATGTTCTCATTTATTTTAACAAGAGTTAGAGGAATGAAAAAATGAGACAGAAGAGCAATTAATAACAATACCCCTTGGTTTAAAGAAAAACCCTTGTCACCCAGAGACTGGCAGCATAGGGCTGTCCAAGTAGTACACTAGAAGCACAGAAAATATTAGTGGGTGACAGGTCTGCCAAAAAAAAAAGCCATTGCCTCTTAGGTGAATGCAATAAAGATAGAAAAGCTTCAACAGCAGCAAGGCAAAAGCCTCACACACAGAGTGAGGTCTTAAAAAAAATTACAATAATGTCCATTGCAAAGATGGCACCTGAATGTGGTTCAACCAGTGCAAGAATTCAACCAGCAAGAATTTAAATCACTAAAACATAAAAAGCTACATGTTTTTACAGCATTGCAACTTGGAAAAAGTAACAGCTAACCAACAAGCAAACCCCAGCTAATAAACACTCCCCACACCTCCCAGAAAACAGCTGCTCTGAAGCAGTAACTGAACTCTGAGCTAACCAGGAATCAAAATACTTCTGCTTACAGCAACAGCTAAAATCCAAAATATTCTACATACCCATCCACTGGAAAACTCTGTGGAGTACAGCTCAATTATCAGGTAAGAAATAAATGCCCCAATAATACATATTGAGAAGATGCATCTTTCAACATCAACGAAGAAATAATATAAACAAAAAATTAAACAAAAACAATTCAAGCACTACCAATCCCTTTTGCTGCATGGAGCACCCAATGTTTTCTCCAGTATCTCCTCTTCTGTTTCATTTTAGAAGGAATAAAACCAGGCAACAGCTCCCTAAAGCTTGGGTAAGAATACTTGGAAACACACAGAAAATTCCAAGTATGCCAGCAAGTTTGGCCTACCCTACTCACTAGCTGTAAGATTCAAAGGAATTACACACCAACTGCAAAATATTTTTGAAATAAATCTGAGTTCATCAGGAGCTCTACAGATTTGGTCATTGTGAACATTTTACTGAAAGGAATTAGAAAAACTGCATTTCAGTTCTTACCAGCCAAAGCTGCATCCTCATCACTTTCTGATCCATATTGCAATGCCATGGTTATTGCTGATAAACGATCCCCTTGGGCTGATCTTTTGTTGCTGTGAAAAAGGAAAGGAATTTTAAAAATGGAAAAAAAAAAAAGAAGAGAAAATTATAATAAAAAAGGAAAGGGTTATTACATTAAACATTAACAGTCACCCAGAGTGTGTAAGCAAACAAGGCATGACTCCATAAGCAGGAACACAGCTGTGACTAAAGAAGGCTGGAGCCTTTAACAGGAGAAATTCTTACCAAGCCACGAGTCTGCCTCTATTTTATGAGCTGGTCCATCAAACACAGTCAGAAAACTGAGCTCCAGCTTACTACCTTCTGTCTTATATACACTTGAGTATTTGATTAATTGCAAGAGAAGGGGAATGATAAGAAGTCTCTCTCAATTAATAACTTTGTTATTTGATCCTGTTTTATTGGGATTTGTCTACAGGAAGGAATTCAACACACTAAAAGCTGTATATGCTATCTCCTCCCATTCCCTCATCCCCACTTCTGGCATTTTCAGAACACACAGTGCCTGCACATGAAGCAGCCTCCTATGGTTCTCAGGTGGAGTAAACTGCACCCACACTGGCTACAGTCTCACCAGGACTTCTTCAGCATCCCTCTCTTTTGTCTCAGACCTGGGGCACAGTATTTCAGACCACACTATGTAAGCCATGCCTGACATTCTCTACCTTTTTACAAGATCAGCTCTTTAGGCACCTCCAGAAAAAGGCTCAGCATTGTCCTGCAGGAGCCAAATGAAGACTGGGAAAAAGCAGATGGGCTGAGGGCATGCCTGGGCTCTACATTCTCCTATACATCCTTTCCTGCCTTTTGATATAAGCACACAGATATCATTTCCTTAGTGCATGGGTCATCCCCCTAAAACACCCATTGAGCTTCTTCAGTCCATGCCTTTGGGTTCCTCCTGTCCCTGCAATCCTCCAGGGCAGCAGTGCTGGTGCTGGGCTGTTGCCTGAGGAAGCCACTTCTGGTTCTGTCCTTGCTGTGCTTTGCCTCTTTTCACCAAAAAAGCTTCATTCACCTGGGTCATTTTTATTGTAGTACCACTGACAGGTGTGCAAGTCTATGCTTGGATCATGAGCACAAGCATTTGTAGCATTTGGCTTGAGGTGCCACAGGGCCTGGGGCTGTAATTCACCTTCCCACTGCCAGTGCAGATCCATGGGAGCCACTCCAGCCTCACATCCTGACCCAGCCCTGGCTGCTGTGCTGCTGTCCAGGGGCCCAGCCCTTGGGTCCATGAGCTCCTACAAACTGATGCACTTCCACAACCAAATTCTCTGCCTGAGCAGCACCTCCAGCCACAGCTGAGAGCCCAGGTGGCTTTATCCCTGTGCTGCCAGTCCCTGCTGCTGTAGGCACCCCCACAGAGCACTGCCAGCATGAAGCACTGCACACACTCCCCAATCAGCAATAACCACACTATCAGTGACTTATCACCATTAATCTCATCCTAATCCAAAACCCAGCACCACAGCAGGTATGAGGAAGAAAATCAAACAAAATTTAGCATTTCCATATGACGAGGACCCAGATTTTCCTCCAAGGGCACAGTTTACTTACCGATAATATTTGTTAGAAGAATTTCTCTCATCCCCAACACTGCCTTTACCCTGTGAGGAAGGACCTGTCAGCTTGGAAGCAGCCAAATTTGATGCAGTCCTTAAGGCAGAAGAGGCAAGCCAAGGAAAGGGGGGAGGAAAAAAAAACAGGCCCACCTTAAACCCATGAAAAGATGCAGCAAGAAAAAAAGCTTTTTACAGAATCACTTTGATAGATCAGCCAAAAGGTTCAGAAACAGATGTCTGGAAGCTAAAAGATAAGTAATACTGAGATCCTTTCAGTGCTTCAGCATTTATGTGGATGTTGTTTATAAAGTCAGAGGAAAGTAACGTTTAGCTCAAGCATTGATAGCTGTACACACAGCTCAGCCTAAATAGCAGTGAAAGCAGCCAACAAAATGTTCCTTAGCACCCAGATAAAGCCAATCACACAGGTCCAGTCATGTTTTATCAGCACTTAAAGTCACTGTCAGGTTGGCTGACAGTGCATGTTATCAAACAATTCAATTTTGTTGTTTTAAGGGAGGACAGTTAAATGCACCCACAAAGAGCAGTTTAGTATGGCAAAGGAGACAATGAGCTCTACAATAAAAACCAGCATTTTTGACACAGGGGCAACATATAAAGCTTAGGTTAGTAGCATTATGATTATTTGAGTTTGAGACATCAATGACAAAACAACAGATGCAAATTTAGAAGAAAAATACAGAAAATGCACTTGAAGTGAACTTATGAGGGAATTTTACCCAAAATCAGCAATAGGTAAAGAACTCCCCTTTAAGATAATTAAAAAGTAAGGAATTTAAGTAAAAATAATGATTCTGTGAAGTAGATTCTTGAGAAAGAAACGAAGAAAAAAAAAAAAGAATGGTTCAACAGAAAAAGCAACCAGTGAAATACACAATAGTAGGTGAAAGTTTTGGTTTTCGTGACTTCTCTTATCCCAATTTTTTCTGCATTCAGCCCAGTATTATTGTAGCCTGCTTCAGGCATAATTTTTCCCCCCCAAGTTAGAGAAACAAAGGAGGGAACTGTCAATGATTCTGATAGATTACTTCAGGATTTGAAGTTCTGTTGAGAACACAATACACAAGAGAACATCTAGAATAAGGCAGCTGAGAAGTGGAAATGGGTTGGCAGTGCAAGAGAGGAATTCAGCTAACAAATATCAGTGTGATTTATCTGTCATCCCTTCTTAAACAATCAGATTTCAAAGAAAAACCACTGAGCCTCAGAAATAAATATGACACCCACCCTGACATGCTGAGCTTCATCAATGGCCAATACAGTGAGAAAAATAAAATCCAATCACAATTTAAACAGAAAACCTCTATGCTTCTGTGTAATTCTAGTTGCTGCACAGCAAACACATATGCATGTGTCTGTAGCATCAAAGTCTTCTGGCACTGCACATTCTTTCACAAAGGAAAATTATTCACCTGTGTGTCAGAAATTACTCCTTAATGAGTATTTCTGCTTTTTATTTTTATATGCTCCAACAATGATTCACCCAGCCATGAGAAGGATGCTGAACAAACCAACCAGAAAAACCACTTCTCAAAACACCAAGCAAGCAGTAGAAATCAATCAGGCAACTTCCACTTCTTGCACACAATAATCCTAGACAACACTTTTAATACTGACACCATATACATAGAAAAAATTAAACTCCCTTTCAGTTAAGTAACAGTGACAGTGTTTCCAGTTGTACTGTACAAACCTTTACAGGAAATGACAACAGTGGTTTCCCAGCACTAAATACCAGCAAACAGCTCCAACAGATAACAAGATTCCACCTTGTTAAGTTTCCCAACTCCTTGAATTACTTGCAGGACATTTCTTTATTTTTTTGGGATAAATGACACAGCTCACATGGGCAAATAATAACTAAACATATTTTTGAGGGTTACTCATAAATAAAATGTTTATATGAGAAGAAATTTAATTGCATTTCAGTTTATAAACATTTATAATGATTCCATCACTCCTCTGTAGACTATGGATTTTCACAGGAAGAAAATGCTGTTTCTTAAGTGAAATCATCCCATGAAACAAATAGAGCTATCAACTCTTATCAAGTGTTTTATACCTGCATATTCAGGGCCAAATCTCTGCTTCACCAATTAATAAATCCAGTCAGGTTCCTGTGCCTCTTTTTATAGCTCAAATTGCTTTTCAAACAAGAGTGGACTTCCCTCTAAGTATCTTTTGCCCAAGGTTCTGTTCCTACGTTTCTGCCCCTACCTGTGAGCCCTTTGGTTTCAGTTCCTAACAAGGTTCAAGAATATTCAGCACTTTTCAATAAAACAAATCTTGTTCCTCACTATTCATTTTCTGTTATTAACTTATAAACACGTGGTGGAAGTTGGCCATAACTTATTAAAGATCCACTGACATTATTTTTCATAATCAAGAACATCAAAAAATATTTCAGCACAGAAGTTTTTCAATGAAAAAAGCATTCTTTCAGAAACTATTTTAACCAATGTACAGCTTATGAAACAACACTAATCTAAGTTTTCAAGCCATTATTTCCCACTATACTCCCCACAGCACAATTAAGGGAATGTCAATAGAGGTTTTTATATGACATTATAGAAAGAACTCTATTTGCAGTACCTGATTCGGAGACTTGACTTGGCCAACTCACTGTGCTCAATCTCAGCCTTTTTCATATTAAATATCTTTTTAATCGCATTTGCATCCTGTCAATTAAAAGAGGTTTTTTGTTTAATGTTGAAAGTGAATAATATTGTAATCAGATATATCCAGCTATGTAAAACAAAGATGAAGGTGTTTTTACATTTAGATATAAAACAATTTTGCATGAGAAATGAAGCATGGAACAATGTCTACCTGAAATACTCCCACACAGTATTTTTACAGTGGCCTGAAAAAACTGAATAGAAGACCTGAGCAGCTTCAAGCTCATTTTTTGTCATTGTTGCGCCTCAATTGTACTAAAAGCAATATAAAAAAGAAAAACCCACTAAAAGCTATTTTTAAAAAATGCTAACAGGGTCTTGAGAGCTTTATACTCCAGACTTATTTAAGGATCAGCATAGAAAGTAGTCAAGAAAATCTGAACTTAAATCACACTATGAACAACTGAAACTAACCTTGAATACTTGGGATCCAGGCTCGTTGTAGGTTTTGGCATTCTTTGCCAGAAGATCTATGTCCTTGGCCATGGCATGAATGCTTTTGTAAGTTCCATTCTATATAACAAGAAGCAGAACTGGTTAAAGTGGCAACCTTCAGACAGCACGAGAACCAGCCCAATAGTGAAAAGCAAAGGAATTCATATTCAATAAAGGGAATGTTCATAGAAAAACAACTTATTTGTAAAGACAACAGATAAGTACCTGGAAAAAGTAATCAGGCAAAGACAGTAACAATGTATGCTAAGTCTTTATAAAGCTCAGGAATGCTAAGATTGAAAAAACACTTAATAGATCACACTACCCTTATTTTGAAGAGTTCTGACAAAATGCTGTTTTAACTTTATTCTCTAGTTCAATCAGTCTATGTCCCATCCCTCCCTACTATACAAAATGCTAGAATTACAGAACAGTATTTCAAATTGCTGGAGAACTAAGATGAAAAATACACCAGTACAAAAGATCTATTTATAGCACTAGAACAGAAGTAGGTGACGATAATGCACAACCAAGCCTCAGTACTCCAATGTTTTACATGAGCAGCACTTGTCAAGGAGCTGCTTTAAGCCATTAAACATCAAGGAACCCGAGATATTCTGGCTCAAAGACAGCACTCCACAGCTCACAATGCTTGATCTTCCACACACCTACTTCTGCAGCACTAACCCAGCTCAGAACATTGAATCACCACAGTGTGCAGGTTTTTAAATAGCAGAGGGAAAACACATTGCCCCTCCTGCCACCATAAATGCTGACTTCTAACAATTCTGGAATGCTTACTGTTAAGAAAGGCTGTGCCCTGACACATTAATATGTTCATACCTGTATCCTTTGGGCAATGGTTTTAAGATCTATGGGTTCCTTTATTATTGCATAATAATCTGGATATTGCTGGAAAACAGAAATAATTTATGTATTACTATAAACAGTCTCAAAGCTTTTGTTCAAACAGCTCACAGAACAAGCTATTAGATGAATTGGAGGTAAGAACAGTGTAAGCCTCAAATAAGGCAGATACAAGGAATTCATCAATAAAGGACCAGTTCTAATTGAAAATCAAATCCATGGTGAAGGTTTTCAGAATATTTATTCTGCTATAACTTTCACCACAAAAACAGAACACACTGTTCTGAAACAGAGCAGTACAGACAGGTGGAGTTTGCCTCTGATGAGGGAGAAACAGAGAACTGCACTCTGAGCATGGCCATCACAGCCTGTAGCATCAGTTACAGAAATGTCCAGGCTTCCAGCTTAGAACACAACCCACATTACTAAAATACTCACCACTTTAGAAGGAAGTTTCTGGAACAGTTCACTTATGAGTCGTCCTGAGGGGTTTGTGGCAACAGCTACAGCTTCAAGAAGCTGTTCCAGAATTTCCTTCAGGTAACCTGGAGATGACTAATGTAGGAAACAAAATTCAAAAGAAGTTTTAACAGCAGCCAGAATGGAGTGCTTCAAGTTGTGCTGAAATACAGCAACTTGCACTCCAAAGGCAGAAAAAAATCAGCTACAAAATACAGATGCAATTTTTGAAGACAATATTGTTTATGCAGGTAAAGACACACTAAAAAATTCTAATTTGAGCTTTACACTGCAGAATGTCACACACAAATGTGCATCCCAACATCACGAAAACCAGCTAGCCCAAATTTCCTCTCATAACACTCCAGGAACAGCTGCACTGACTGAATGGGGCACTTGCTGATAAGTGATGTCATTAGACATGAATCTTACTTGCAACAAACCTCAATGTTGGCATGAATTCAAGCTTACTTTGTATTATTCCAACTAGAACAGAACCATGCTTTACTTTTAAAAAAGCTCACAGCTTTTTTTGCTAGGCAAAAGTGAAACACACATAACAATGCTGTGAAGTGATTAACTAATAAACTTGCATATGAAATACCCTTTGGGGCATAATTTAACAATGAAAATATTACTCAATGATTTTTCACTCTCTCATAGTCAGCTGACATCCACAGTTACAGCCTCCCCCTTCTGCAGCTGTCATGCCCACACTTACTAATTCAGAATTTGCTTGATTGTCATGTCCTTCCTCATCATCATCATCCTCCTCAGCATCACCTTTCTGAACAAATTCATTTTTTGTGCGCAGATACAGCTCCCATAGTTTGCAGGCAGCTTTATATTCAGGAGAATCTGGCTGCAAAAACAAATCAAACATTCCAGTCAAAATTCAGGGCACTCTCATCTGGGAGACATTTATAAATTACCAGCTGAAAGTTATTAAATATGAGTAATAGAAAACTTGGGAAATTCTTGCTTCATTTATTCTTCAACAGAGGAGTTAAGAATCACAATAAGCATTGGAAAATATAACCTGCATCACTCAAAAGCATCCAAGTCTTTGAGAAAACTTCACAATAAAATTAGCTGGGTTGAGGCTTGGACAAGCCAGCTAGATGAATCTGGAGAAATCACTGTCTTTTGTTGAAGTACACCACCAGCATTTAAAACAGACTAAATTTCAGTAGGCTAGAAATTTAAGTCAATACTGCTGTCATTGCATGGCACTTGGAAATTAACTTCTATAGAAGAATTTCCATAAATATCTTTGAAAGCACTGCAATGGTTTACACTCAGCATTAACTGGGCAATTCCAAAGAAGCTGACAACATCCTACCACCTGGGTACACCTCTAGATACATCTTTTAGAAGAGGTAGAAGCATTAGGTAGAAAATTAACTTTCAAAAATACAGAGCTGGTAGTGGCAGACAAGCATGTGCCTATCACCACTACCCAGAACAAAGACAGCTTTTCCACCCATGTATTTTTCCTTCCCTTTCCTCTGTCATTTAGGCTCTATTTCAGGTACTCCTGCTGATAATGTCACCTTATTACTGCTGATTACACTCTTCTTACTTCACTCTCTCAACCTCTGACAGCTTGTAATATAAATGAGAAACCAACATGAGAACTGTTCTTAATCTTGCCTTATTAGGCTTCAATATTCTCAGCACATTAGACCAGATGTTGCTTATGAAGAGCAGATTTTTTAAGAGTATCCTGCTCCACAAATCTGCTTCTTTCTGTGTTAATGCAAGATGCTCCAGAGTGAGAGACTTGACCAGAAATACAAAAAAGCCCAAAGCCTGCTGTTCTGCTGGAGTACTGCCAATAAAACATCTGCTGGAATAAAGACCTTAACAATCAATTGCTATCCCTGGCTTGTCTAGGCCATGGAGCTACCTGGGGAAAGTAAAAGGTGAAAAGAAGAAGAGGTTAAGTTTTTGTGCCACACCTCCATTTTACAGCTCCATAATTCTCTGGAAATGCCAACATTCCTTCATCCTGGAATAATGGATACCCATTTTTAGTCTAATGTAAGATCTCTATGACACAGTTAAATTTTGAGCCCACAATTCTATAGGCAAAGGCAGCACACATTCTGTGTGCCCCAATCATTCTTTCCTGCCACCAGCCCATTAATGTTGGGGTTTTCACACTGAGTGCCTTGCAAAGCTCCAGGAGTACAAAATGGATTTGGAAATCTTTGTACTTTTCCTCCTGGGAGGAGAATGTGCAAATGCATTAACCCATAAATCTGATTTTTTTCAAGAAGCTACTACACACACACAAGTAAAACAAACACTGCCTTTCTGGATGTCACCTGGCTACCCCAGCTGGGTTATTCAGAAGGAACTCATTTGGATCATCTCCAAAGTCAAAGATATGTGAAAGGCAATATTAGCAGGTTTACATTTGCTGTATCATCTCATCCACCACATACAATTCCATTGGTTTATAGTTTTAACATAGCCTTCCACTAAACAATATTAATCCAATTTTTCCCCATTTCCTTATGAAAACTGCAATAAAACCCATTAATATCCATAATAAAACACACATTCAGTTTGGGGGAATTGCCATGGGGGTTGTCTTGACAACATTACATTCACATCTATCATCACTGACCATGACAGTCAATGTGCACTTTTTTTCATTTTATTAAGTGGCAAATGGAAGAGAAAGATTCAACACTCCTATCATAAGCTTGCCCTTAGCATAAACTTTTTCTTCTGAAAGGGAAAAAAAGAGAAATATTTCTCCATTTCAAAGGGTTACACAGAGGGTGTTGTAAAATGAAAAGGCTTTGAAAGAGGAATACTTTTCTCAGTTTACATTTCTATTTTTGCTTTTGATCTCTTCTGGAAAACTACATCAAGATCATCCCCACATTATTTTATGATTTTTCACAGATAAATTGCTTTAGTAGGACATCTTAGAAAGATACAGTCAATGTTATGGAAATAGATGTAAATATCTGCAATATGTGCTGTTCTCTTACCAATAAGACTTCAGGCTAAACTGAAGAGGTTTTGGCCACACCAAGGCAGAATTTGAACATCTCTACTCCTTTTACAATGGATTTGAGCCTTTACAAGTAGTTTGCTCACCTTATAGTAAGCCTTTGCATTGTTAAAGAGAAGCTGGAAATCAGCAGTCAGCACATTCACGTCATCATATTCCTCCATCTTCAGCTTTTGTTGGATTTTCATTAAATCAATTGGCTGAGAAACCACTTCATAATAATCTGGCTGATTTCTGTTGCAATGACAAAAACAGGCATCATATCCCAAGCAGTAAAACCCAAAGTACAGCACTAAAGCTTCTGCATGTTTATGACTAAATAAACCAAAGAAAGTTCCAATACATTTCTGTTACAGCTAAAAGATCTGGACAGTGCTCTATCAGTCAGCTCACTTCATGTATGTTCTGCTACTACTCAATTTTCTAAGCTTAAGAGAAAAATCAGCCTCTTACTTAGCTACTGCATTTTCAAGGGTCACTTCTATTAACCTTTCCAAGCTGTGTCCTTAGTATTACATCCCACCACTTATACAGAATATCTTACAATCAAAGGCATGGATGTTTAAGCAGGTGCCATAAGAAAATTAACTGAGTGTATCCCTTTTTTTTTTTTTTCCCCGAAAAAGAGCAACAATGTAAGCATGTCGCATTGAACAATTACATCAAACACCTGGATCAAATATTGATGTGAAACAATGACAAATGTAGCTCAGATTTTTCACAAAGTATTGCTGAAGTATTAATCAATTCCCACTTCTCCCTGATTAAATCTCAGGTTCAAGGTTTAACCAGACCTGTGGCCTCACCTTCTCTTGGGTGCCCTGATGAAGAGCTCACAAAGGAGCCTGCCCTGCTCATCTTTGTAGTCTCTGATGGTGTTGTAGAGCTCATGGCAGACAGCAATCTGAAAGGCAAGAACAATGAAATAAGGAAAAGGGAGAGAATTCTAAGGAGGTAACAAACAAAAGCCCGCTTACAAAGGGAAGGACAAGCTGCCAATCCGTAGTATGCCCTAAAGCAGAGCATACTTCACACTTCAGCAGGATACCTGACAAGTGTGCCAGGTACTGTAGGATCTCCATTTATTTTTTGAACACAAGAAACTTTATTTCAATGCTAATTCTAAGCAAAACACCCAAAATCTAAATTAATTCAGTGTAATTCTCTCCAAGTTACAGGCATCTACAATAACAGGGGTTCTTCTGCCCTACAGTTAATTAACATTAGACTGCTCATGCAAAGGCATAGCAGAGGCATTGTACACTTCAGCAATCACGGCCTGTGCCATTCCCCACTCATCCCTCTGCATTTGCTATGCAGACACAGCTCTCAATTTCTGCACATTACGATTTCAGCTCATTCTCAAACATCCTTCCATCTGCTAAAATCATCAGCAAAAAGAGAAAAGCAAAAACAAAACAACAAAGAAAAACATGGAAGTGGTGAGCTAGGACCAAGCCAAAGCCGAAGCTGAATGAGGTCCTAAACAAAGCTCAGCCAAGGCAGGAACAGATTCAGGACCAGTGTACATGTGCTACGTATGGTCATTAATTTTACAGTCCAACATATTCCAGACAGACTGTATCTTGGGGATACAGTATCCCCCCCAAAAAAGGTGCAATCAGTAAGAAAGTACTAACAGGATCTACAGTTGGGAGATTGGAAAGTCTCCTCCTCTTCCTGCTGGGGCCTGGTACATTGGTGGAGTGATGGGCATCGTCGAAGTCGCCGCCGCTGACGCTGCTGGAAGGAGAGGTAGCTCTTCGCCTCTTGGAACCCATGGAATCCAACTTCTTCTATAATGAACAGAAACGTTCTTAAAGCCCTGCCATTGCATCCAAACCCTCTGCTGAGAGCTACCCAAAGAGCCAGCAAAGCTTCTGATATACATTTGCCAAATGCTACAGGTCAGTGAAGCCATTTCTGTAAACTTCAACTTGGTGGGAATTCCCAAGAGTAAAGGAAATCAAAATGCTCCTACAGTTTTATAGTCACCAATGACAGCAAGGCCAGAAACCTCCAAGCTCACACTGAATTAGCAGCTCTTCTCAGAGTATATTCTTAAACTCTCTACCTTTTCATACCTCATCCCATGCACAACAACTAAGCAAGAACCACTGTTTTCAGCAAAAAAGCTGTACAGAGACACATGCTCAGTTCTGGTGTAAAAACACTTAATTCCATGGCAAACTACAAAACCACAAAAAACAGACCAACAAAGAAGAAAAACAACCAACGAAAACAAATTACAAATGAAAAGGGCCACAGAATACCTTGCGTTGTATTCAAGAGAAAAAAAGGACTGGATCACCATGGGACTGCCCACTCCCACTTTATGTGTGGGATGAATGGCTCAACCATGGAGAAGCAGAAAAAACTCCCTTCTCTTTTGGCCATATTTTTGCATTTACCAACACAAGCAGTGACAAATGAATAACCACCATCCAACAACTATGGTAATTTATGGAACAAGTTGTTGGCTCTTTCCCAACTTCCAGCGACAGCATCAGAAAAGTATCTTTATTTGTGGCTATCTCAAAGGCTGAGCACAGAACAGATGCATCTATGCCAGCCCATCCATTTTCCAACCAAATCCAGGGATTTCTTTCAGGAGGCACTCAGATGATTGACAAGGTATGGCAGCACGAGGTAACTGCGTTAAAGCATTTCTCTTAGAGACAGAGATAACTTCAGGCACACACATGAGATGAATAAGGTAGGAATAACTAACAGTTAGGAAAAAGAATAACAAAAGGCCAAGGCAGAAGGATGGAGATACAATCAATAATTTACCAGATTTACCAGAGTAGAACCAGCACCTCGAAAAGCCAATCTCCTCATAGTGTCTGATGGGCAAGCACAGATACTGCAAGAAGGGGACACTCTAAGAGTGGCAAACCAGTAATGGTGTTAGTACAGCCACAACTGGAAGACAAGAAAAAGCAAAGAGAGAGAGAAGAAAATTCAGTGTAGGTAGATAAAGAATAAAATCAAAGAACAAAGTGGATAATTACAGTGCTAGAGAAAAAAAGCAAGAAACAGAAGGCAACTTTTTATAGCCCAGCAGAAACTCTACAAAGTAATTTTGTACACAGAATGCTAGACACTTCTGTCATTGTCACAGTAAAAATACATTTCTCTAATGTTCCTGAATATGCATTACAGATTTCACAGCCACTTGCTAGAGAATGATTCATCAAGAAGAGCAGAAAGTAAACAGAAGTGATACCTGACCTGAGAGTACAAACCAGAAAGCTGTAGAAGTTACAGAATGCAAAGCAGTACAGTGCTTATAAGAACATAATCTTAAGGTCAACAAACACTTAATAACTCTAAGATGATGCACCTCCAATATTCTTCAGAGTAGACTTTTATACTCAGAATTAAGCAGTAAGTATGCTAAAACTAAAAAAAAAAAAGTTTCAATTTCTAAGCAGACTCCAAGCCTGATTTTTTTCACAGAAATTCCATGTGAAATATACATAACCATTTAATAGCAAAATGTTTGCTTCTGCGTAGTTCTTCCAACTCCTGCCTTCAATCAAACCCCAGAGAGGTTCTTTTCCTGTTCAGTGCTCCGAACATTGTCGTAACATGGACATGCAGAGAAGCTCTGTGGTTTATCAGCAGGCAATTCATTTTGGGAGCTGACAACAGCCTCAAGCCTTGGCACTGCCTCCAGCTTCCATCTGAGGGCTACAGTCTGGAGTGGCTCCTCCAGGCAGGTGCTGGGAAACACAAGACCTCCCTGGTTGTGGAAGAAAGGCAGGAGGGACTACCAGAATCAATAATTCTGCTTCAACCAGGAACCCAAGAATACACTCAGCCCAGTCCCATGCTGAAATAAAGCTCTGGGAAGCTCCCAGCCAGAGCTGCCTGCAGACTGCACATCAGCTGCTCCATGTGTACTGTCCAGGGCACAATGCTGTGGCTCTCAGCCACACTCTGACACAGCTGTGACCAAGGTACCCTCACCACTCACACACAGCCTCCAAAACACGTTTTTCTCCTCTAATAACCCTGCAAAACATGGATCAGTCTGGACAACATCACAAACACTCAGGGAGAAGCCTGCTGATGTACCACTCACTGAAGGTGAGGCTCCAAAACACAAACTTCTCCCTAAACTGCCACACTCCTAAGCACAGAGAACTCAGCTGTGCACAGAAACACAGCTTTGCTCAAGAACCTCTCTCCCTGAGTTTCTTCTGCAATTGCACTGCTGGCTCACAGGTCTCTCAACGGGCACACCAAGAATCTCCATTGCTACCGATGAGCACCTCCAATGTAACAACAGCTTGGGCATCTCCTCGGTAATTGCCCCCACCAGCCATAAAAATGTCAAAAAACCACAGCAAGAAATGCTTTGGCCATTACTAACTCACATGTATACTGATATACACAACGGGGGGAAGGAAGGCTGTCCCTCCCAAAAGCTGTAGGGAAGGACCACAAGTGTCACCCACTCCGACCTCCCTACACCAACAGGTTTTACACACGTCGGACATAGCACGCTTAAAATAAAACGTTCTAGCACACTAGAGGTTCATTTTCTGCCTCCAGGCAGAGGAGAGCGAAAAGCCAACAGATACCACGGGTAGTACTTATTGCTACCAGGATCTCCCACGTTTCACCAGAAACACGAAACACGGTAAATTTAGCAAAGGGAACGGGAGGGAAACGCAAAGGGAACAGGGGAGGGAAACGCAGCCGGAATTTCCCCCGGTTACCGATCCCACTGAAAGCTGCTACGGGATGGGAAGAGGGGGCCGGCAGCACCCAGCACGGTAACCGGGCAAAGCTGCGGAAAAGCGAGAGGGACAACACATCCATCGTTTCACCGACACCGGCACAAGGAACAAAGGCAGCAAATCCGAACTGCCCCGAGGCGCCGGAGCCCCTGCCCGGGAGGTGAGGCGCTCCCCCGGCAGGAAACAAAGAAAAGCCTCTCCCGGCACCGGGGGCCAGGTCGGTGTCCCGGGCCCGCGGCGGGAGCGGCCGCGCTCACCGCGCGGGCCCGGCCCGGCGCCGGACGGGAACACGGCGGGAGCGGGGCTGAGGGGCACCGGGCCCGCGGCCGGCCGCCGGGACGGGAACACGGCCCGGGCTCGGGCAGGTGACGGGGGCAGGTGACGGGGGCAGGCGGCGCTCGGCGCCCGGGCCCGGCGCGCCGGGGCCGCTGCGCGCTCGGGCGGCGCCGCCACACAAAGGGAGGCAGCGGCCTCCAAGCTCCGGCCCGCGCCCCGCCCGCGCCGCTCACCCCGCCGGCTCCGCTCCGCCTCCCGCAGCCGCGGCCGACCCGGGGTGGGTGCGCGGGGTCCGCCCGGCCCGGCCCGTCCCGTCCCGCCGGTACCGCCCGTCCGACACCGCCGCTGCCGCCGCCGCCGCTGCCGCAAAGCGCGCCCGGCCGCCCAACGCGCCGAGCCCGCGCGACACCCCGGCGGGGCAGCGCCGGCGCGCTTTACGGCAGCGCCCGCCGGCGGGAGCACGTGGCGGCGCCATGAAGCGGCCGAGTGAGCGCCGGGAGCGGCACCGGGACGGGACGGGGAGGGCGCGGGAGGCGGCCCGGGAGACGGCCCGGCGCCGGGGGGGTGGCGGCCGCCCGTGGCCAAGCGAGCGGCAGCGATGGAGGAGGCGGGAGTCGGGGACGGGGGAGCGGCGGGGATGTGCGTGTCGGTGCGTGGCGCTGACGGGCGCGGTGCGTTGCAGAGCTGCGGAAGGCGAGCAAGAGGCTGAGCTGCCACAAGCGCTACAAGATCCAGAAGAAGGTGAGGCCCGGCCCCGCGCGGCCCCCGCGCCGCGTTCGGCGATTTTGGGGCCGCTGCGCTGAAATTTTTGGGCCTTAGAGTGAGAACGTTTCTTGTGCCTGCCCTCATTTTTTGTGCCTTCCCTCAGATCAGAGAACACCACCGGAAGGTCCGGAAGGAGGCCAAGAAACGCGGCCACAAGAAGCCCAAGAAAGACCCCGGAATTCCCAGCGCCGCGCCGTTTAAGGAAGAGCTGCTGCGGGAAGCGGAGCAGAGAAAGCAGAGGGTAAAATACAGTTTGTGTATTTTAGAGAAAAAGAACTGAGAGCATCCCCTTCTGTAAGGAAGCTTTGTGTGCACTCGGAGGAGTCATGGTAGATGGTCCCAGCAGACTCATGCTTTGGAAAAATGATATATTTATTTCCAGCACCGTACAGTGTGCAGTGATTTGCTCTTTTGTCGTTAACCTTCGTTTCCTCACTGGGATGGGAACATGCTGCAAGTGTAATTTCTAATGCAGTCAGAATTCCCTGTGGTGCTGGGATACAGAAATGTCTCATCAGAGTGCTGGGAGTTAAATCATGGCATTATGTGATTACACGGAAAATCGGGATCTGCTGTCTGTAGTGAGCACTAATGTGACATTTGTCAGCTGTCGTGGTGGCTGCAGAGCTGCTGTTTTGGGATCAAGCTAATGCATGGCTGCCTCTGGGTAGGATGCAAAAAAAAAAATAGAGTTCCCAGAGTCACTTGGACAGCCAGGATTTCTGACTGAGCTGGCTCAGGAGCTTGGGTCAGGAATGGGGAGAAGGAACATTCTTCTCTTACCACCTTCAAAGATGTTTTATCTGCCCTGGGTTTTTATTTGCAATCAGCTTGAAGAACTGAAACAAAAGCAGAAGCTCAACAGACAGAAAGAACATGAAAAGAAGAGGAAGCTGGAAGCTAAAAAGAATGCAGCTGCAATCAAGGAGAAAGCAGAGGGAAAGGTAGGGGTCCTGTGTGATTTTGATTCCTTGAACCTGCAGAAGTCATCCTGAAACTGCACCTTCTTAAGCAGCACTTTACATTTTCATGCTGAATATGCATACAAGTAGTATACACTAATTCTCATTTAAATAATTTCCTTTTGTTTTTATTTGCTTTAGGAATCATCTGGCAAATCTAAAGGAAAGACTAAAAAACCACTGAATAAAAATTCTAAGAAATCATTCTGCAGGGAGCTTATGAAGGTGAAATGCTTTAACTATTTTTTTATCATTAGATGTAGATATATAGATACCATTTTATATCATTAGAGAGCCAGCAATAAGATCACCTGTTAGTTTCCTTTTTTGTATTACTGTTTCGAACACAGAAGTAAGAGATTTTACAACAGGAAATGTTAACTATTTTTGTTAGCCACAGCTATACCAGAATTGTAATCTGGTCTGTGATGTCTTAATTGGATTCTTGTCTTTTTTCTGACCCAGGTGCTTGAGGCCTCAGATGTGGTTCTGGAGGTTTTGGATGCCAGAGATCCAATGGGCTGCAGGTGCCCTCAGCTGGAGCAAGCTGTCACTTCCTCTGGAGGGAACAAAAAGCTGCTCTTGGTTCTGAACAAAATTGGTAAGAAAGGTTTTTGAAAGTGTTTGTGGCACTGTGGTTCTGTGGTAGGTGAGCTATGAAGATTTTAAAGGAATCTGAGATTCCATTGAAGACATGAGATCCAACTCTGAGCTCGCTACAAAGGCTGGAAATTACCAGGTACCAGCAGCTAATCAAAGAAAATAAAATACCAAGAGCAACAAGAAGACCAAAGGGAACCCTGTGGTAGAAGTAGCCTTTGCAAGGATTGTGGCATAATCTTTCACAGATTATTCTGTACCATACAAAGTCTTCTAGCCAGACCCCAGCATTAAAAACGTAATACAGAGGCCAGAAATGTAATTTTGATGTGTTCTGCTAAGGCAGAAAGAGAGACTCTGCGTGCCTTTGGGGAAGGTTCCCAGTACTTCATACTAGAGTTCTCAGCCAAATGGTATTTGTCATCATGAGATTAATTTAAGGAGTGAAAGAACTACTCTTCTTTCCAGATTTAGTGCCAAAGGACAACATAGAGAAATGGTTGAGTTATTTGAAGAAGGAGTTTCCAACCATTGCTTTTAAGTCAGCAACAATTATGAAGGACAAGACCATGGTAAGAGCACTGCAGGCTGTCCCATGAAAAGTTCATGTGTTTGCAGTCATACATGTTGAAACATCTTTAAAATTCCTTTTTCCCTGGTTTGATTGCACTTCTTTGGTTGATGGATGTGCCTTTACACTTCAGCTGAGCTTTGTAATACAGTGGGAGAATTCTTAGCACTGAAACTACAGTAGATGAATAAATCTTAAGTATCCATAGTTTTATCTTCCTTAATAGCTCCTGACCATGGGGTTTTTTTGCCTTTGAATCCTGTAGCAGGAACAGGTCACAAAAAGACATGCACGTGTTGATTTCGCAGAAACCTCTCAGTATTTTGGAAGCAAATGCCTTTTGAAGCTTCTTCAAGGGTATGGCAAGACCCAAGACAAAGCCATTCAGGTTGGGGTAGTAGGTAAGTGTTTGGAGAACCAGGAGGAGTTTCCTTCTCCCATAAAGCTTTGGGATCCTGTGTTACTGGACTGGGTAAAACTGCTAAGACCTGGTTTGCTAGTAAGCTTTCTAGTCCCTGTTCTTTGATCCAAGACTCTCAGTGTTGTGGTGCTTCAGCTGCCAGGGATCCGTGGTGCACTTCCATGTGCAGCACGGGATCTGTGGGAGCACAAAGAAGGCAGGATATGTGCTCCACTGGCCCTGCCTTCCTCATGCCTGACAAAAATCCCATGGAATGTAGCACCACAAATTCTACAAGTGTGAGAAATGAGGATACATTCTTTGTCTTAATTCTCTAGTGAAGACTTCAGATCCAACTCTGATCTCACACCGATGCTTACATTAGCAAAGCTACCTGGAAGAAGCTGTTTTGATTGGTGTTAAAAAGCTGTTTTCTTATTTAACTTAAAAGGATTTATGTGATTTTTCCTCAGGTTTCCCTAATGTGGGAAAGAGCAGCATAATCAACAGCCTCAAAGGAAAGCGTGCTTGTAATGTTGGCCTAACAAGAGGTGTTACCAAGTAAGCTCAGCCTGATAAAAGCTGTTCTTTTCCTTGTTTGTTGTGTTTCAGTTACCATGAGTTTGTGTTTCAGTCCATTAGGGGCAAAGCACACCACTGTGCAGTTTTAAATGCACATTAAAATTTGCAAGATGAAAGGTACTGATATGTGTGATGCAAGCTCTCTCCAGGGGATAGTGTATAAACTTGATGTTTTGTTTGTTTAAATTTCTATCCTACACAAAGCACATGATGACAAAACATTGAAACTGACTTTATGAAGTACATTCAATCCAACACTGAGCTTTGTGTCTTGCATCCCTCACCATTACCAGTCCTTCACCCATTACCTGCTCACAGTAAATTTTTTCTCGGAACAGGTCCATGCAAATTGTGCACCTTGATAAGCAGACAAAGATGCTGGACAGTCCAAGTATAATTGCAGATCCTTCTAACAGTGCCCTCGCTCTGGCCTTGAGAAGTATCATAGACCCTGAAGGATCAGACTCAGCAGATGTGCTTGAAGGAGTAAATGCCATAATAAATAACTGCAGTAAGCAGCAGGTGAGCTCCAACTTTCTTCTACATCTCTCACTGCATCAGACTTCTCTTTAGGTTTCCTAGGCCAAATAATGAAAGTTCGTTTTGCTGTAGCTAATTCTGATAGTTTTTGAACTGCTTTCCCTAAGCATGCAAAGTGGCAATGCCTAATGTGAGCCTTCATCCTTACAGACAGAAGGCAGAACAGCATGCCACGATCCTGACAGCCAGAGTAAACAGAATTGCTTTTAAGATCTAATCAGCACACAGAGAGTGAAAAATGATGATTCTGCCTCTAAACTGCCTAGGTTACAGTGAAGACCTCAGATCCAACTCTGATTTCACTCTAGTTTCAAGCAAATTAACCTAAGCCTAATTGCCTTTCAGTTCTTTGAGAAGGGCTTTCACAGACCAGTGTGCTGTCCCATTGCAGCACATGTCACATTTGAGACAGCTGCAACACAGAGTACCATCATACAATAACAGAAAGCTTCACCCCATGGAGAGTAACACCTCATCTCTTCAGAAATCTGCAAGCATCTGCCCTCCTTGTTCTTCAGCCCAACCTTTTATCCCCTCATGTTCCTGCACTGCCCCTGTGTGCCCTCTGTTCCCTTTGGTGGTTGCTCAGTGCCCCTGGGCACTCCATGGCTCATTGCTGCCAGTGCTGCTCCCCTGCTGCTCACAGCTCTGCCCACTGGGGTGAGGCTCAGCCCCACTCCCAGTTACCCCAGACTGTGCACCTACACTGTCTCTGTACACCCACAACTCTGGTTGAATGGCAGATGAGTTTGTTAATGAAGCAGGCTTTTTGCTTTCTAATGTTTACTCCCACATGAGTGAGAAAAACAGATTTGCTCTTACTCTGTCCTGTTACCCAACTTTATTTGCTCTTTTACTTCATAAACTATGAGAAAGATGGGCATCTCTTTCTAAATGTGCTATTTTCTTTTACCCTAGGTAATGATGCACTATAATATCCCAGATTTCAGGGACCCTGAAGAGTTTTTATCTTTACTGGCTCAGAAGAGAGGCATGCTGAAAAAAGGAGGTGTTCCTGACATAGAAAATATGGCTAAATTAGTGCTTTGTGACTGGACAGGGTATGTATGCTGTGAACTTTGCTTTGTGCTGCTCACCTTTTTCTCACTGTTAATCCAGCACAGCAGAAGCACCAAGTTCAGCAAAACACTTAAAAAAGGAGAGGCTGCTTTTTTCCCTTCCTTTCTCACATTTCACTTGGGTAAAGAGCTGGATTGTCCAACAGATTTAGAGAATGCCATCCACAGATAATTTTCTGAAGTAGTGAAGGATACATGAGAAGAGTCAAAACCTGTTGCACATTACTCCATAGTTTCTGTAATGGAAATCTGCTTTCTTCTCAAATACCAAGTCCATGTTGTTCTCTAGACAGGAAAGGATATGGCAAATTTTCTGGGAAAATTTAGGGTGGTTCCTATATTCTGAGGATAGGAATAATGTAACTCAGATTCAGAAATTGACTGTGGCTATCTCCCTTGCTGAAGTGACTCAGCTGCTTTTACAGGCAGGTGATCTGTGGTGACAAAGTGCCATTGCATTTTCCTCTCAGGAGTGGGCTATCCCCTTAATACTGTTGACAATTTCAGAGTCAAATTTTAATACCTATTAAACTGCTGTTAAACACTTACTAGTTTGAGAGCTTTGTGCTCTGGGCTTTATTTTTAAATACAGTGATTTAACTGTGTTATCTTTAGTTGTTTTTTAATGCTGGTTTTTATTTTCTCAGAGCCAGAATGAAGTACTACTCGCAACCTCCAGGATTTCAGAAACCACCACCCTATCTTACAGAACAAAAAATAGCTGAAATGCAGGAAGGCTTTAATTTAAATAACCTAGAACAAGAAAACAGCAACACTGTTCAAGGTAGGACTGTTCCTGTAATAGATTACCATTAACCATAGAGTCACAGATTGGCCTGGGTTGGGAGGGGCCTCAAAGACCATCTTGTTCAAACCCCCTGCTGTGGGCAGGGCCACCTTTCACTCAGACCAGATTAGTCAGAGCCCCTTCCAGCTTGGCCTCGAATATTTCCAGAGATGGGGCAGCCACAGCTTCTCTGGGCAACGTGTGCCAGTACCTCACCATCCTCACAGTAAAGAATTTTTTCCTGATATCTAATATAAATCCACTTAGGTAAACTTAACTATACTCAAATCCAGGATTTCCAGCTCCTAGCAGTTTTCTGTAGGTGCCTCAGGGGAAGGTTTTCTCAGAGAATTTCCTTGCCTTGGTGGCAGAACCCTGTGTGTGGCAGGGAGAGGGCAGAACTACACTTGGGGGCTGGGCATTCCATCTGTGCTAAATGACAGGAACTGAACAGACACTTCCTGTGTTTTCTGCAGCTTTAAAGCACCCCAGTCCAGCAAACAGCATTGCTTTTCAGTCAGCTGGAATGACAAATGGGACAATAGAGGAAAATAAAGTGATAGAGGAACGACCAGAGTGGGGAAACATGGAAACAAGCAAGGAGGAGGAAGAGGAAGAAGAGAATGAAGAGGAATTCACAGAAAGTGATGATGATGAAGATGATGTGGAAGAAGAAGATGATGATGATGATGGTATCAGAGAGGTAAATGAGGGTTTCACTATGGTTGGGCTTTTTTCCTGAATTAAGGAAACAACATTGTTCCAAGTCACTTGGCCTCAGTGTTGAGGCTCAGCTGTACAAGGGACCATCCACACTTTCCCCAGGCTCTGTTAGGTTTCATTTGCATGGGAGATTTCATTAGTGTTGTTAAAATAATATCTGACCTCTGACTTGTAGGAAAGCCAAGTTCAGGTTACCAAAAAAGCAAAGCCTGGAAAACGCCAAACGGATCCTACAAATTCCAAAGAGCAGAGAGCAGGTGTGTATTCAAAACCCTGCCTTAAGGATGGGCTCTGGGAGCTCCAGGATTTGCACTGGTTTCACTAACACATGATCTTCTCTTCTCAGGAAATGAACGTTCCAGATCACTGTCCTTCAGCTTAGATAAACCAGCAGATGAAGATGATGCCTATGATTTTAATACAGACTATGTGTAACAAATCAGGTGGGAAGGCACTGTTTGGAGAGCTCCTCCTGGCTTTCAGAACAGTCAGGAAGACTGGGGTTGCAGCAGAAGCTGGAGGAGTGCTGCAGAACCAGAGCTGCTGCAGACTCAGTTGCTGCTGTGTCAAATAATGTACATAATATGCATCTCCCTTGATAATTCCAGATTTTATACAGGTCTAGGAAACTGATTGTTATTCAGCTTTGTCATAAAGTTTATTTCCTCTATTAAAGCCTATTTAAAAATTCCTAATAGAGTTACTTAGTCTGTTCATTTTGCCTTATAAAATACCTTTCAAGAGGATAAACCCTTGTATTTGAAAAATTAAATGTTTCATTCTAGTCACATTCAAACAACAAATCTAAGTTTTCCCTAGAGGATTACAAATATTTTACCCTTAGAGCATGACCACATACAGTGACTTTTCAGTACATTTTTGCAAAACTTGTAAAATTTTCACATGTAAAGGTTGGTTAGAAAATGCTCCTTATTTCAACTAGATATAAGGTACTTTACCCAAACACTGTTTTATGTTCTGAACCCTCATTGGGAATAGTAAATGAGATTTCATTAGTAATCCATCTCACCTGGGGAATAAGTGGATTGATCTTACAGTGCTCTTGAACAAGAGTGTTGCTTCCTGGTGGCACCTGTTACACCTGGCAATAACTGGCCAGTATAAAGCAAAACACTGCCCTGTGCAGTAAGGATGTGCTGCTGTGCCCAGCCTGTAGCAGAAGTGGGACAGCAAGAGAATTGCCAAGAAGCCCTGCAACTGCTTTAAGAATTAAGTGTTTATAATAAATGCCTGACAATAAATATCCTGTTTTCTTCCTATTAGGTGAAAAGTATGATTTCTGTGTTCTTTGATAAATAAGTGTGTTTTCCCTCAATGTGTGCTGAGGCATAGATTCTCATGGGCGGCTTAAAAAGATACCAGGTGCATACACAAACAGGCAGTTCCTTTAAGCCTGCTAAATCACAGCTTGCTCAGCTGAATTACATTGGTGTCTGCTAATCCAAGTAAAATCTTTCTAAGTTGGTAAGTGAATTTACTTCATTACTCCTAACTGCTTCAAGGACAAGAATTGTTCTTGTTCTAATTGTTCATCAAAACCCAGGAATAGAAACAATAGGTAACAAACCAGATCGGTGTATCCATGACAGAAACAGAACTACAGGGAGTGACTGCAACGAGAGCAGCAGTTTGAAATTAAAGCAGAACTAAAACCACATTCACAGCCATGAAAGAGTCCTTTACCTCTGCTGCCCTGTGTTTCAGACCAGGCAGACTCAGCTGTCATTGGATGAACACAAAGCCTTTTGTCTGAACATCCTTCACCAGCCTGAGTGCAAACCTCTGTTAAACGGAGTAGTTGGCACAGTGGCTGCTGGGATATATCAGTTAATCATAACTATCACTCAACAATACAACTATAAAAAACCAACTTAGCTGTAGCACAGGTGATGGGCAGCTGGCTGCAGAGAGCACAGGCATCTCATTTGATGAGTTCCCAAATGGAGAAAGGCACAGCAGGAAAAACTGTAGCAGAGCATAGCTCACTCGAGAGAATTATGAGGAACTCAATAATAACAAAATTAATCTGTAATCAATACAGCCTGTTCCCCAAAATAAGTAGTTTGTACTATTTTAGAATTAGATTGCTTTCACAAAGACCAGATCAATTAACTTTGGCTTTAATCACTTGCTACTGTGTACAAAGGAAATAATTCCTATATCAAGACTGGAATTAGATGGCCATTTATCTGAGGCTGGAGTCAGCATGTTACAATTAGCTTTATTTTTGAACAAAGTTTCATCCACCACTTTACAAAAAAATGGTTTAGTGTTCACTGGCAGTTAAACCATTTTGCATAGTGAAATAATACTCGAAGGATTAATCTTTCAAAGGATTCAATTTTGCAGAATTCTGTAAGAAAGAGTTAAACAGAAATGGTTGGGAGGAGATTTCATGCAAGAAAGGGTTGTTGAGGGAATTATTTTACAGGATAACAAAACAACAAAACAAAACCCAGGCAACCTTTTAAGTACAGTACATTGCTGTGCAAGATTTGCTGGTGCAAGCACCGGCTGAATTTGAATCTTTGTTCTTAGAAACTTTGTTTCTGTAATTGATAAAATGATCCCCTGTTAGAAGACTTGAGTAAAGAGCAGGAGAACACAACTGAAATGACAAAAACAAAAGTGCTCATTTGTGGAGATCTTCCCTTGTTTTCTGTAGTGCTGCTGGAGTAGCATCTTGTGTCACACAGGTGACATGAGCCTCCTTTGGACCTGTGCATTTCAGAACTGCACCTGAATAAGTGCATCATCTTGTGCTCCAGAAGGCAAGGTCAGCTCTGTAATACAAGTTGGCTAAAAGAAAAATATTCTGCTTGGCTCCAGAAGTTTCCTGAGAAAACATCATCATTTATTCAAATGGACTCTACTTTGCTTCATAGGCCTCCGAGTGTCTGCGGATCAGGTTGAACTTGCCTGTAGGGTCAGGGACATACCACTTCTCCCAGACTTCAGCATAGGAAGCTGTTCTTCCCCAGGGCTTGAAATGTCCATTCCAGTGGAGCAGCTTGGCAGCTTTCACAAACTGAGGAGAGTACCTTTTCCCAGCACTAGACCCTTCAATTGAAAAAGAAGCATTAGTGTTTGAAATAAAGGCAGCCAAAACACCAAAGTGCAACATGTTAACTTCAAAACAAAGAACTGAACCAGGGAAATGTTATCATTTATGGGGAAAGGAGGTAATAGGGGAATCAGAAATAAAGGCAAAGTGAAAAACAATCAGGTGCAACTAAATGTTACTTGGGTCTCTCTGTGTCTATTTTCATACACTGCCTTAACTTCCAAGTTCTTTAAAATCCACTTAACACCCAGGTGAATTCAGTAGCCTATGTAATGTTCATCAGAAACATAACCTGAAAAAGCTCTCCCAGCACTGGGGTTTCACCAGTACAACAGACTTGAATGTCTGTTCTTCTTGAAAGTTTTGGAAGAAACACCTTGGATCACATCAGATCCAATATATTTGTGGAAAATTAGAGGGATTTTGAGCCAGTCAGTTCAAGAACTAACCCCCAGCAGTTTGAGAAAGACTCAGGCCCACGACGGAATTACAAAGCTGTTTTTCCCAAAGAACAAAGGACAGAATAGGGGAATAAAAGTTCACGTTGCTACATCATGAACAAGGTGTCCAGCTACAGGCCTGGAAAAACACCCCGGGGGAGCAGCATCAGAAACACTTCACACGTACCAAGATGTCGGACGTTCCACATGGGATCAATGCTGGAATGTTGCTTGTAGAACACAATTAGCAGGGGAGGTGTTGTGATGCTGCCAGCCAGAGTCTTACTGTAGAGCTCCTCTCTGGAAGTTGAAAGGATGCTGATCAGTTGGTTTTTCACTTGCAGCAGAGATACACACACAGCTCTCCATTCAAGAGGGAAATGCCACCAGCAGAACCCAAGCCCTGAGCTGCTGGCACCCCCAGCCTGGGGTACTTACACCACATTAAGTGCCATCCACTTCTCCAGTTGTTTAGTGATGTTCTGTAATTTCCATTCAGTCAAATTGGCAACGAAAACTCCGGGATTGAAAGAGCAGGTGTTGGCTTTCATGGCAAGCTTTCGGATGGTTTCTTTTTTGTAATCTAAAAACCCAATGTAGTTATACTGGGGGGGGGGGGGAAGAGTAGAAATTAGCTTAAAATATATGGGGAAATTCCTAAGGAAAAATTCTGCACAACTCAAAACAGAGAGGCATTAAGTTGAAGTTGTTATAGCAAATATCCCTTCCTTTAAAATGAGAGAAAGAAAGCTTAAGAGGCATAATGTTTTAAAAATATGATTACATATACTACATATTTTAAGGAATGCTGCATGATCTTAATAATACCGTATTACTAATATGGTACCAGTCTCAGATAAAGTACTTTTTATATATTCAGAAATGAAAAATTGTCCCTTTGATCTTCTCAGACCTCCTGCTGTTCCACAACGAGAACTGCTCTCATTGTAAAGCACAGCAAAAATTCCAGGTAATTTACTGTGCCTGAACAGAAACTGCAGGTCCCATTTGTAAACCTGGTTTGGGCAGGGACAGTCTATGTTTAGGTTTCAGCATTTGGAGCATTCCCAAATGCCTGAGATCTACAGTATTGTTGTCAGTGAACAAGACTAAAACTAACCTGGTTGCCTGCTCCTCGGACAGCAACTTTACTACTGGTTGAGTCACAGTCATCTGAAAAAGCAGCTGCATGTCCGGGTTTCAATGGAGTGTTGTAAAGTTCAACAATATCATCTGGAAAATGGAAGCAAGCACAAGAAAATCAAAATCAATCCTAAGTGCCAGGTTAGGCTTTGTTCAGTCCATTGTTACAGTTACAGCACATAAAGCTACTCAGTTTAACTCCATTCACTCATATTTACAAAGTTTGTACAGAAATGTTGGGTTCTGTGAGAGATAAGATACTGACCTCAGCATAAGGCCAGTGGCAGCTAACAAAGGTCCCATACCTTGCACTATTACATCATCATCCACATAGATGACCTTCTCTGCATGAGGTACAAAGCTGGGCAAGTAGAATCTTGCAAAAGTTAACTGTAACAACAGCAAGGCAAGAGAAGTGGAGAATTAAATGAAAAAATGTCCAAATAAATGTGAAATTGACTGATTTTTCTGGCACTTATCTATGGCATTAATGTCCAAAACAACTTCTGTAGAGGAAGTAAAATAGGCAGCAATATCCTACAATTTAAAATAAATAGGTTCCATCAATTCCTGGTTTACCATGAATGTATGCATTCATAAACTAACTTTGAAACTGGTCTATATAAGAATTTCATACTTCTCCACACAGATCTGCAGCATCTCTGAGGTGTTGGCATGCTTGACATGCCAGCTGCGGTGTTTCACTGTGGCTAGCAGCAAACAAGGATCCTAGGCATGCATGCATAGATATTCAAATCCATCTCTCACTATCTAGATACTTAGTATTAGAAATTTTAGGATTTTATTATGAAAGATTGCTTCTATGCTAAAAGATTTGGTTTTGATCTCCAGCTGGGTTCAAAAGCCAGCATCAAAATATATTGTTATTAACTTCTAATTGCAAAAGTAATCATCATCATCCTTACTGGTTTGAAGGTGTCTGCCTTTTGGGGATCCACTTGTACTTTGCCTTCTAAGACACGAGGGTCAAAATCCAGAATTCGGTATTTCATGTTTTTTAGAGGAGGGCTCCTCAGCCACATCCTGCAAGCAGGAGAAAGGCACAGATCTTGTTAGATGAGACAAAAGCAAGGGAAAAGCAGGAGAACTAGCTAACAGTGACACAGATCTGGATGTGGCCACTCACATCCCTGCCCAACAAACACATCTGGCACGTAATTGCTGCTGACATTGGTGCTGTCCTGTGTGGCCACAGGGGCAAGTCCAGGGTCAGCACCTGCACACCTGGGACATGTGAAAGGTGTGAGGTCACTTCTTGCTTTATCAGAAATACACAGTCTTGTTATCACAGGCCCTTCCCAAAACCATCAATGTGGACAGAAGGGGATTAGAATAACAGGATCAAAGAACAATCTCTAAAAACAGAGAAACATGATTGCCAGCATTTGAATTGCTTAGATGAAACGTAGAAATACCTTTTACAATCCTTCCACCAACAAACTCCAACCTCACTGGCTGGATATAAGCCCAGTGGAAAAGATGTTTCTTTTCCATCCCTGAAACCTGACTAGGAGGAATGGTGGGACTCCCACAGCAGCCCTCTCAAAAAGCTGCCCTAAGCAGCAGCAGATGGGACTGGGAGTCAAGGGAGTGCAGCTCCAGGGAAAGGCAGCTTCTCTCTCAGAAACACAGAGTTCACCGTGTTGTGGGAATCCAATGAAAACATCATTACCTCAAGTGATCCACAGTATCATTCAAAGTAACAATGTGGAAAACCACGTTGGCTCTGGTGTTCTGGTAAATGCTGTTCATGGCTGCAATTGCACCTCCGAGCCTCTCATCCGAGGCTGCAATGACCACAGAAATCTCCTTGTCATTCCTCTCATCCGCCAGCCTCTGGGGAGCTGCAGGAATGAAATCTATAGGCTGAAGTCCTAAGGGACTTGGATCTGTGGAGTAAAAATAACATACTTGTTATTATTATTATACATTATTATTATCACACTAAAATTCCCAACACTTCAATTATTTCTGCTGTACACTTGGATGTCTGAGCTGAGGTGTGGATTGCAGTGAGCCAGTATCAAACACTCAGAGCATCAGCTTTTGAGAATGAATAGAATAACACCACATTTACAGAAAACTGCACACATTTATCCACACTTATTCACACACAGCACAAGGTATTAAAAGGCTGAGCTGCAGTAGTCTGCACTTGCCTTTGGTCCCCTCTGCCACACCTATAACCTCATTAACTTCCTCCTCCCATTCACCCAAACCACGTGGTAGGTTCTGTCTGGCCAGAGCAGGTGTTTTTCCACCAAATCTTAAAAATACATATATTCTTTAAAATTAAAATAAAACCCAACATACCTGACAATTCCCGTCTCAAGAAGTCACTGAGGCTTAGGAAGTTATGATGAATAACTAGCAAAAATATGACAACAGCCACTATCAGGATGGAAATGTTCACTGAAAATTAAGATGAAAAATCTTTATCAATATAACCAGGGAACAACTGAGAAACTCGGATACAAAAGATAGTAAAAAAAAAAAAATCAGACAAGCATATACACATACCTTTCCTTAATGTCATTTTTCTGTTCTTACTTTATTAGCATAAGGTTCCTGCAAACCTGCAAGAAAAAAAAACAGCAGTCACTGCCAGTACATTCTTCCATGAGGCACCGTTCAGCACATTATCTTCAGGAGTGTCACAACAGTTTCAGTGTCCAAGGCAGTGAGTTTTCCTCTGTCAGTTGTATGACATATGTAAAACTCTATGTCACATTTTAAAAAGTGAGGATGGTCTCAGGAAGTACCTAACTACAACCACAGAATCACAGGATGGGTTGGGTTGGAAGGAACCTTCAAGATCACCCGGTTCCAACCCCTGCCATGGACACAGACATCATCCCCAGCTTCTCTGGGCAACCTGTGCCAGGGCCACACCACCCTCACAGGGAAGAATTTCTCCTTAAAGCCTAATTTAAACCTGCCCTCTGTCAGTTTGAAGCCATTCCCCCTTGTCCTGTCATCCATGCCCTTGTCCAAAGTACCTCTCTAGCCCCTTTAGGCACTGGAAGGAATTCTAAGAGGCCCAGGTCCATGTTAGGGACCCCCCCCCATAATGCCCCATAATGGCATATCTAAAGTTTTCAGAGATAAAAAGAAGACATCCAGATCTTGCCACTTCACTGACAGAAAATAAAAGGCTAAACTCCTTCTGCCAGTCAATAGTAATCTGAAAGATCTGGAAAATTATGCATGTTTTCTTTCCTGTTGGAACTATTTATTTAACTACCTGAACTGGAAAAAAAAAAGTGGGTAAGAAGACAGTAGCATCATGTTATAGAAGGGGCTAGAAACACAACACCAAAGCAATTTCTGTAAGAAATTCAAATATGCTTGTTCATTATTTAAGGGTCGAGGTGAAACCAGAACAACAGCTGTGTATCCTGGTGCACGAAGGAGCTAATAAGTAACACAGAAAAAGCTCTTTAACAACACGCAGGAACGGTGAGAGACTTGCGAAATCCTTAAAATTAAAACACCTCAGACCGCGCTGCGACTGCTACATGTATCAGAACCACCTTCTTCCCGCTGCTGCATTTCTCCCCCAGGGGAGACATCAGCGGAGCCCAGAGAATCCCTGCCCTGAGCTCTCCGAGCACCGCCGCACTGTTGGCACGGGGCGGGACACGGAGCTTTGCCTGGGAGCACAACGCCACGTCCCGAGGGGCAGCTACGGGCTCCAGGGCTGAGGAGAGCACGGACACGGCCGGCACCCGCACGGACACGGCCGGCATCTCGCACGGACACGGCCGGCATCCCGCACAGCACAGCCGGCATCCCGCACGGCACGGCCGGCAATCCCGCACGGACACGGCCGGCGCCTCAGCGACACGCGGCAGGCGGGCTGGGGACGGTGACAGAACGTGCCCCGCAGAGGGGTGGTCACGGAGCACAGTAAAACACACACCGCCGCTGCCCGCAGCGCACAGCGCGCTCCCCGGGCTGCTCTGCGGGCACTCCCCGCTCCGGGGCCGCGGGCCCGTGCCCGGCTCTCCCGCACCGCCCCGTCCCCTCACGGACCGGCCGCCCGCGGGTGCCCGCCCGGGTGCCTGACCGCCGCCAGGCGCCAACCCGCCCGCGCCCATCCCGCCGTGATACCGGGCCGCGGCGGCGCCCGGCGGCTCCGTGAGACGAGCCCGAGGCTCGGGCGGGCGGGCGGCCCGCGAGCTGCCCGGTCAGCGCGGGTTTCCGACGGGCGGCCCCGCGGCGCCTCGCACCTGCCGGGGAGGCGCCCCCGCCGGGGTCCTGCGCGGCGAAGCCGCCGTTGTCGGGGAGACGCGTCCCGGCGGGCGCGGGGGAGCGGGAGCGGAGCAGCCCCGGAGCGGCGGCGGCGGCGCCGAGGCGATGGCCGGAGCGGGAGGCGGCACCCGCGGCCGACGGGGCTCTGGGCGGGGCGGACGGGGCGGACGGGGCGGGTTTCCGGCCAGCTCAGCAGCCGCCTTCCGCTCCGCCGCGACCAGCGCCGGTAGCCGCGGAGAGGCCGCGCCGCCCCCCGCCAACAGCGGAGCCCCAGCCGGGAGCGCGGAGAAGCCGGAGAAGCGCCGCCGCCATGCTGAGCGTGTTCCGCTCCATCCCCACGCAGATGGTAGGGCCGCCCGGGCCTCAGCACCGGGGCACTGCGGCCGACACGGCCGGGCGCGGGTTTAGTGTCCCCTGCACGCACGGCGACACGGCCGGGCGCGGGTTTAGCGTCCCCTGCACGCACGGCGACACGGCCGGGCGCGGGTTTAGTGTCCCCTGCACGCACGGCGACACGGCCGGGCGCGGGTTTAGCGGCCCCTGCGCGATCTTGGCACCCGTGTGCGAAGCACGGCTAAAAGGGATGCAGGATGAATCCGTGTAATTCCGGGTTTTGACTTGCGAGTTGGGACTCTCATGCTGTAAGAGGAAGCTGCCTGTGTAGGGGAAACCCCTCTGTGCTTTCCTACCTCTGCTCTGGAAGGACAGAAGGCAGCGTGTGCTCCCAGAGAGCCACGTTTTCTAACGTCACGCAAACATAGATTAGCTGGGTTTGAAAGGAACCACTGGAGATCATCCAGTGCAACCCTCCAAGGCAGGGTCACCTGGAGCAGGAATGAATCACAGTGGATTTGAAACATCTCCGTAAACGGAGACTCCACGACCTCTCTAGGCAGCCTGTCTTCGGTGCTCTGCCATCCTCAACATAAAATTCTTCTTTCTGTTGAGGTAGAACTTAGTGGGTTTTTTTTTATGGCCATTGATCCTCATCCTGGCACTGGGCACCACTGAAGAGTCTGGCACCAGCCTGTTGGCACCCACCCTGGAGACATTTATATATCAGCCTCCTCCAGAACACAGGTGCCACACACACACCGTGGCCTCTTGGGCACACTCTCTTCGGTGGTGATACAGCTTTTACTTACTGATGTTAAGGTGACTGCAATGATATTTTGAACTTGCATTACTTACCCTGATCAGACAGTGCTTGCTTCTGTTTCTAGGTGATGTGGTCAAGCCTGCAGAGGAGGTGTTTTCAGCCACTGTAAGAAAAATAATTCCAATCTGGTTTGAAAGTTGAACAAAAACGCTGAGAATCCATGGTCAGGTAGACTGTAGGATCTAACCTGAAAGATGTAAGTGGGCAGGTCTGTGTTTTAAATAACTGACTAAAAAGTATCTCTTTCCACAGGACTACAAGGGCCAAAAATTAGCAGAACAGATTTTTCAAGGAATCATTCTTGTCTCTGCAGTAAGTATAGTAGACCTGTGATTAAGAACATAAAGGACTATTTTATTTTCTGATCTTATATATATTTTTCATATTGTTTGGGGTCACTAAAAGCTTTAAGCGAAGTGAGAGGGGCTGTCACAGATTAAAACTTTTCTACTTCCTATCTTCTGCTTTCATTGTTGGCCTGCACTTTTGAAAATGTTTGAAAGATGTACATGCTTTTGAAAAACCGGTATTTTCCTGCCTAAATCTACACCCTGCATCTTAATAATGTAATGGGAAATGTTTTTCTTCATTTAAAGTTTGATTTTTTAAAATGTTTGTTTTTCCAGGTAATTGGTTTCATCTATGGATACATCACTGAACAGTTTGGATGGACTGTCTACATAGTTATGGCTGGATTTGCTTTATCATGTTTGGTAAGAACATTTTTTCCCCAAACCAAAAATTATATGCACTGTTTAATCTGGAATAATTACTAAATTGAGGAGCTGTCAGCACAGACTAACGTTTGCTATGCAATTCACATTTATTGATACATATTTGTGCTTCCTTTGATCTGCATAAAGTGCTTTGCAGCCCAGTAAGTGCTTTTATTGAAACACTAGCAGAATTTTTGCAATTTAATACCACTTTTAAGTTCATTTTTAATTTCAATTAAAAGTTAGAGTTAAGTCCAGCTGACAGCATTAGTAACATGAAGGACAGGGTGGCTTTCTGTGTAGTAGCAGCTTGTCATGACAATTTTGTGGCTGTCCCCTGCTGCCTGAGGAGACAATAAGGCAAAATATGGAATTTCATGAGTAATTCCTTATCCATGAATGAGACGTGTCCCATTCCTATTGGGGCATTCCCAGTCCCATTTTACATGTGGTTCTTACACCTCTCAAGTGTTCAGATACAACACAACTTGACCAGTCACTACTCAAGCCACACACACATTCCACTGTTTTGAAAAGCCCCTGTAATTCTCTGGCATCATCATCATCATCCATCTGCTCCTTATTTAAACATCCCCGAGTTACTTACCTGTGATGCCAGGCAAGGGGAGGGTCTCAGTGCAGTGTGGGAGGTGCTGGGAATGCTGGTTTCACCTCAGGAATCCTTTTTTCTTCTGGGTGGGTGCTGTCTTCCTCCTTGCAACAACCTGGGCTGCTTTAGTCGTATACTTAAGCATGACTTTGCAATGTAAACTGTAAATGTATACGAAATTGTAAGAGTTTTTTAAGGACTAACAGATAATCAGTTAGGGATGAAGATTTTCCCAAGGAGCTGTACAGAACAGCTCCTTAGCACCTCAGAGTCCATGTTCTGACTGCCCTCCTTTGCCCTCAGCTGACACTCCCTCCGTGGCCCATGTACCGCCGCAATCCCCTCAAGTGGCTGCCTGTGCAGGAGTCAGGCACTGAAGAGAAGAAGGCAGCAGACAGGAAGCCAAAGAGACATTCTAAAAGCTAAAAATTATGGTTTCCAGGCTGTTACTTTGTTAAATTTTGTTAAATTAATTCCCACTGAGAAACACTTCTTGGCTTAGTGTTTGGGTTTTTTCCTAGTATTTTGTATATTACTATGAGTACAACCAAGCTCTGCAGGGAGCATGAAGGCTGGAAGTTTCATCTGGAGTTTCAGGGGAGTCACTGGGATCACAGGGATGGGGTGGGGGATTAACTTCAGAAGGCTACTGGAGGTCACATCTTGAGTATTTCGCTAAAGAGGAACACAGTGAATCAAATAAATTCTGGTTAAACTGTTGCCAAAGCCTAAAAGATTAATAAACAGCTGAACTTCTGAAATGTTTCTAACTGCGTGTAAAACAAGTTGTCAGTAGTGCCAGGTTGTTACAAATACTGTGAAATGGTACATACCCCAGAGTTCTGAAAATAGCTGTTCTAGGATAGGAGGGTACAAAGGGCCAGTTTTTGTTTAAAATAAATTTCCCTAGAAAGAACAAGTAAGACTAGGTCTTGAAATATTGTAACTTGAGCACCTAGTGTGTGAGAGGCAGCAGGATCCATAGGTATGGTATTTTATTTTACTACTGTCATTTCAGTAAGCTCCCTCACAGCTGCTGGAGGTTACAGTATTTCACCTACAAGCAGGAAAACATACAGGTTTATAATTTTATTTTACAAATTCAATTCCATTTGACTTTTTTATTATTTATTTTATTAATTAAAAAACATGTGCTTTTCCTGTAGGTATAGTACACATACCTGGGGATTGTAGCAAGACACTCTGGATGCAAACAAAGAGAAATAAGTGTTTTATCTTTTGCCTAAGAGATTCTGGTCTTGGGCACTTTCATTCCTAAAATGAGTTAGTATTTGTAAGGCAAAGGGATTTCTCCAGCTGGAACCATGGTAACCATGGCTGCATTCCTTTCAAACATTTTCAGACTTGTTTTATCCAGATTACCAAGTGCTTTCCCCCACCTTGGTGACTGCCTCAGCAACAAAACACAAGAGCAAAGTTTCTCCTTACAAGCAGTACAGCTGCTCCCTTCAGCACTTAGAATTGGCAATTTACACAACCTGAGGATCTTGAGTTCCACAAAAATTAGCAATTGTCCCTTCATGCTAAATTTTTACAACTATCTGAGGTAATAGATTATAGTTTATCACATCAGAGCCTTGGCAGAGATTTTGTTACTGTATTTAGTATGGGACCATACCAAAAACCTTTTGGTATGACAAATTCAAACCAGAACATAATCTTTTTTGACAATCCTTAGTATACAAAACTTGGTATCGATCCCTATTTGCAGCTACGGAAAGCAACTTTTAAGAGAATAAAAACTAAACTAAAGAGAAACTCAGAAGTTTCTCTTCTGAGAAAGTGATAGCCTGGTTCACATTTTAACATGAAAAATAGTACTATGAACTCTTCACGTTTTCTGCAAGTTCACCTTATTCCAGCAAAGGAGATCAGTGGATGAACATGCTTTGTAAGCTGGTCCAGTCTATCAAAGGAGCTGGAAAACAGTTCTTTTCTCCAAGGAAAAGATTCTGGTCAGAGCTTCACATTTTCTTCGAGGAATTTCAGGTGCCGAGCCTTCGCACTGTAACTCCCATATTTGTCTCCCATGTGCTCCCGCAACTGCAGCTGTTCACACACAGAACAAAACCCACAACGTTTACTGGCATTGAAAAAAGCACAAGCTACCAAAATATTAACAGAAAAATACCAAAGCACTCAGCTGAAAGAAGCATGTGAAGCTTGGCAATGTGGATGAGAGAGAAGAAAAATGAACCCTGTTGTTGTCTAAAAGCAAGAGACTTTCAAATCCCACCCAAAAATTTAAAATGTAAGATCTTCACCGGTTACTAATCAAATACTGCCTGGGTAAGTGTAACCAAGTTTTGGATTAGAGGAGCTGGAGGTATTCCTTATTCAACTCTATTGGGGATTGATGTTAAATTATTTCTTATTTTGGCCATAAGGGGCATAAGGCAAGTAATGTGAAGGCAAATATTTGAGAGACAGAAGAAATTATTACTGGAGAAACAGCACAGAATAAAATTACTTGCATTCCTCACACCTTCCCAATAGTACAATCCTAAAGCTCTGATGGTTTCTGAAGAAGTTGCATTTGAACATAGTCTACATGTAGAATCAAACTTAAGTGTGAAAATTACAATATACTTAGGTCCTTGCCTGCCCATGACTACATAAAGACTTTCTGGCATCAAGGTTTACCCTATCTCAATAGGACAAAGAGCCTGCTAATTTATCTAGGTTTATAAAGAAATTAAACTATTTTATTATGGAAGACATTCACCTCTCTTTTCACTTCATCATCTTCTTCCATGATTCTGTACACCTTCTCCAGAAGTTTCACTCCCAATCCTTGCACCAAATCAGATCTAAGGATTTCAACCATTCTCCTAATTTTGTAAGGGACCAATGACATATCTATTAAAAATAAAATACAATGAAAAAATCAGTGCAGCAGTAATTACTTTCAGTACAATTTTCATATTCTGCAGAAGAATATGGGACAACTCTAAGTATTACCACAGAATCCCAGAGCAACAGACCTGAAGGAATCTCTTCTATTTTTAATTCCTCTGATTCATCAGGTGATTTTCCATGCAAAATCAAAGTATCTCGATACTTTCTATGAAGTTTAAACTCTGGGGCTGGGGTTGAGGTTACACAGCACTCAGAGTTCTCCTTGGAGTCCATTTTCAGTGTCCACGTCATCAGCTGCACCAGGTCATTCATTTCATTCACATTGCTTTTCCTAGGAGAGAAGGAAGAAATAATTCAGTCACCATCATAATGCAACTTCCACCCTGCATTCCAAGGGCTTTCAATGAGTTTGTTGAGGTCCTAGTAAGTACTGCATGTTAAATTCCTTGTTGTGGTGCAGTTTTATCAATAACAACATCAGTACTATTTGATTTAACAAAGGCTCAGAGCCCAGCAAAAACCCCACAATCATACTGGCTATTGCTGACTCTGGTAATGCAACAAATTCTATCTTTTGAAAGCTGCTTATACTGACAAAAATCAGAGATAAATTCATCCCCATTTACAGTGGAAAGGAACCACATTGGCACATTTTAACTTGTGCTTTTAATGCATCCTGACAGTAGATGTCCTTTGGTGATTGGTTTCCTGGGAAGCTACAGTTCACAAAACCATTGTACACAATTCCACAGCCCAGAAAGTTCAGCATGGAAAGTGTATTGTCACAGAGAGACAATAACTCAATGGGGCTGTTTCCCTCTATGCATCACACACTTCTTCAATCACTCACTATGCAGAGATAGAAGTGTGAAAGCCTTTTTTCCACTCCAAGTCAAGGTCCAGTATAGCAGTGAAAATTCTTGCACAGTATTAAACAAAATCCTTACTTCTCCTTGGAATCACCATCAGACTTGTCTGTAGAGCTTGTGGAAGAGCTTAGCTCATCATCAGACAGGCAATGGGGTTCTCTCTTTCTCTAAGGGAAGAGGGAGTAAATAACAAAAATTCTAACAGTTGAAAGTAATTCAGCAATATGGCATATATTACTGTTCCCACATGGAAGAAATACTTTTGACAAAGTTTACCTGAGAAATACTGGGATCTGATGAGGACTGAGGAACTTTAACACAATTTTCCACATGTGACTTTGCTTCAACTGCTGCACCATTTAATGACTGTCTCGCTGGAACCACTGCAAGGATGACATTTTGACAACTAAGCTGTGTGTATTCTGAACTAGTTTCATGTTCATGCAAGAAAAAAGATCTATCACCTAGCAGAAGGTAGGCAGGGAGGGAAGTATTTTGCTAATAGAAAACATTGGAGCTTCTGTTTGAAAGTGAATATTGTACATTTCAAAGACAAGTTGTCAACACAGAACACAATTGAAAGTAACTAAAACGCAGAAAAATACAGACAGGTTAACAGAATTTAACACAGAACTAGCCCCTTAGTGCACCATTCTGAAGATGGCAGTGAAGAACAGACAAGAAGTTATAATTTCTTCACAAAAAAGTTAATAGCCTCCTTATACATAAACTGTTAACATATAAACATAAAAATTACCAGAGGGAAGCATCTCCCGAGACTGTTTGAGCCTCCTTCGTTCTCTTGCTGACAAGGGCCGCTCCTTCAAAGGAAGTTAATTTAATCTTAATTTGCAATCACCATTATGGCTTTTGTTTTCTAATCACCTATTAAGCAAAAAATCCATTTCAAGGGTTCAAGGAGAGGGAGCCATTATTTAATGCTTAATTATTTATTACAAAACTGTCTTCAATGAGACCAATTTGAACTCTAGAAAAGGGGCTTCTGACCTCTAAGGCTCATTCCCAACTGAGCAGGGCTTCCAGGAAGCTCCTACACATTTCTTTACTCACTGTGCACACAATGCTCAGAAGGAATGAGACAAAAAACAGCAGACACAGTTTTCATCACTAACCTTTGGAATGGCTGCTTGGCTGGGTTTGGCACTATCTGCATGCTCAGGGTGCTCTGCACCCCTCTGGGCTGTCTTTGGGGTCACATCAGAAGGAACTGGTAGAGGCCGAGGAGAAACTGCTCTGAACTTGACAGAGAAGTGAGTATAATTTTTATTTTTTTTTAATTAAAAGTTTAAATACTAATCTATCTAGAAGACATTCTTGCATGGTAAAGCTGGATGGCAGAGATTTTGAATTCTGTTGTAACCTCTTCACATCCCCCAGCTTGATCCTTCCCTCTCCCCATCTCTGCTTGCATCTGTTTCCCTTCTTGCCATCTCTACATCTTATCCCCACTCCTCCCAAACTATTTTTCAGGCATTGTTTTTGCAACAACTGTCCCCACTCCTAAATAGCAAAACCCAAAGAGAAAACCAGGTTATCAATGACCAATCACCCTTTTCTCTAGCCTTGTGCCTTTCCCCAAAGAAACCACCCTGCTCAGTCTGGAAGAACTGACAGGAGCTCCATCCTGTGTGCATGCCAAGATTTCCTATCCACAAAGATACTGACTTGTAGTTACAAAGAGTGAGAAGTCCTGATGGAATTCCCTAGGAAACACTGCAACCCAGTAAAGGCACAGCCCATCTGGCACACCCACCTCATCCCTGAAGGTACTGGGGATTTTCAAAGATCTACTCAGGCTGCTTCTAACAGTCACCTTCAGTGATCTGCACTGAAGTCATACAGACACACATGAAACAAGAACAGCATTAAAACACCCACCCTTTTTTAGAAAATAGGTCCCACGTTTAAAGAGGAAAAACACAGGAGTCTTAAAGGAGAGAGGAGAAGTATTTTTCAAGTATCTGCACCTTCTCTGAGCAGCCTTCAGCATGCTCTGTCTTCTGCTGCTGCCATGGGAGTGAGGGTTCACTGACACAGCTGTGAGGCTGTTTGTGGAAGGTCATTCTTCCCTGAGCATCTCCTGAAGCTCTATGACTGACATCATCCTAATAAGTAAAAGCATTTTTTAAAAAAATGCAGACCTGGAATTCCCTAGTATTAATTAATTCCCTGTTTACACAAACACACTTTAAAAAAAAAATCAAACCAGGTCCACCTTTACTATTTGGACTGCAACCACCTTAACATAGCACAGATACAACCACAATAAATTCTTACTTGAGAGATAAAATACCTGCTGTACCAGCATCTTTAGCTACTAAACCTTCAAAGAAGGACACTTACTTGAATTACAACAGGAACAAAGGGTGCTAGCAGCTTTTCAGTAGAATCCAAGCTCTACAACAAATAATGATTTCTCATTAAAAATCTCATGGGAGACCAAAATGAAGTGAAAAGACAATCACCGCCAATTAGCCCCTTGATCCAAATCAAGATTATTCAGGCTTATTTACACCATAGAACAAAAGTTACAAAACTATTCTTACTCTCTCTCTGTTCACAGCTGGGAATGCAATTTTTTTTCCCTGTAAAAACAGAATTCCAATCATCTAGATAGATGCAATCCCAAAACTACTTTACCATATTGCCTTTGCAAATCTGAACCCAAGGCTCCTAACTACTTAAGAATCTCAATTGCATCAGCAACATCCTACTTTGACAGAAAGCTTTTGTTTCATGCAGCAGCTCTCTAAATTTTAAGAGCTGGCTACTGATTAATAGATTTAAATCTATTTCAAATAAGCATAAATGCATTACCAGCTCAGTTTGCTTTTGGTCTTTTGATAAAGGCTGCAGGAGTTTCAAAGTGTCATCCTCATCTTCTACAGAATCAACAGAAGATGGCTGTGATTCAACATTTTCAGCTTTAACAGCCTGTTTTGCTCTTTGCTGTTGTCCATCTTCCTTAATTGATGGGTTATTAGATGTTATTTTAGAATGGCCTGGACCATGTAAATGTTTTGCTTTGTTATTCTCTGGAACACTCTCACTGCCACACTTGTCACTTCCATGCTTCATCCTTTCAGACAGGGAGACATCAATGTTCACTCCACTGACTGTAGCTATGGAGTCTCCCAAGCTGTTCAGATCATTTTTGTTTGGTTTTCTTTCCAACTCAACAGCTGGTTTCTCTGAGGGATGAAATTTGCTGGCTTTACATTTGCTGATGCAATCTTCTTCATCCTAGGATTAAAAGAAAAACAAAAAAAAGTCATTATCTTTTGCATTTTACACACATATGAAAGAATTCCTTAAGCACTAAGGAACAATCAAGAACGCACCAGAGCAAAAAGGTGTGAAGGAAACGGAAGGAAATTATGATCAATAACAGATTAAGAGCCTTAAAAAAGATAAAATCCACATTTTTAAAGAGATACAGATTTGCAAATGACCTATTTCAGGTACTGGTTTATATACATGGAGTACACCTACTTTTCACCAGGACCATGAAAGCAAAGTTGTACTCACTTGGCTTTGCCCTAAGGGAGGAACAAGCACCAAGAGTTTTTAGGATGTGCTCTACCACATATATTCATTATTTCAACATTGAAAGCTCAAACCCAGAACAGAAGACTTATTACAGAAAACAAAAAACATGCACAAGATTAACCATTACAAAAGGTGTGTTGTAACCACTGGAAAGAATTTCAACAATGAAGAATTTTGGTTTAGACTATAATTAGTTTTTAAATATGTTTTTGGTTGGAAAAAACTATTACCACTTGTCATGAAATATTTGAAAAATTATTTGACCCCAAACACTCCAAGAGTAACTCACATAAAACCATGTGTTGTTTAGTTAACATCTTACAGATCTTGCAATTAGCTTCACTGATCCATAGGTGTTTAATTACTTCCACTCTTATCTAAAAACATTTCCTTCCCTAATATGAATTTTATAAGTGGCTGGGATTCAGATCTAATGTTCTCAGGGATGCTCAAGGCACTTGTCCTAAAACTGAGGTTTTTATCTAGAAAAAGCAAGAGGGATTTGGGTTTTGTTAGCTTTTTTTTTAAGACAAAAACCCCTCCTATCTTACAACTTTGTATTTTCTGGCTTGCTCAGAGGAGTGGTTTTGGTGTGTAGCATTTCTTCTGTGAGATTCATTCTTTGCTGAGATGACAGAACAAGGGTCTTTAGGTTTAGAATCCACTGTTTTCTTATGATTTCTAGCAGCTTTCCTGTAAAGAAAATGAAAATTGCTCATTCAGTCACCATCAACAAGGTCTTAAAATGTTTCTTTTGATTATCCTATTTAAAAAAAAACCCAACTCCACTAAGGAGCTTTCATACAAAGAGTATCAGACACTGGGATTTTTCAACAGACTGTGCACAACAACTTCATTTTCAATTCTAGTAATGGAGCTTAAAAACTCAATTCAGACTCTGCCAGCAATATACTTGTTCTGCAGAGCAAGGTCAGTTCTATCTGGAAGCAGTAAAACAACTGACTAAACCTGACAAAGAAAAATAATTATATCAGTATATATCAAAAGGAACTTGATTTTTCACCTCCTAGATGATAAATGGCCTCAAGAATCACATGGAAAGGTGTGTGTTTTCAACCAATTCTGTAGTTTTAAGCACTACAGAGTTTGAGTCTGCATTTGCAGAAAAAAGTATTTTCTGCTCTAATTCCCTCATATTTCTCAAAGAATTCACAGAAACTGATGTTCATATGCTTTGTAGCTGCACATAACAAAACTGATTTTATCCTGCTACAAAACCAGGAAAAGCTGTAAAAAAAGGACAACAATAACATGAATATTTTGCACAGTTTCACTCAAATGAAAATGTCTTACGCCTTCGTGGCTTCCAAAAACAAAGAAATCTGTTGTTTGATATACGGCTGTCGCAAGATGCTTTTCACACTCGGTCTCTCCTCAGGTTTTTTACTGAGCATAGTTTGTATTATTTCTACCAGCTGTGGGCTGTAATCCTTTGGCATGGGTGGCAGCTGTGAAAGGAAAGGGAAGTCTGGTATTATTTAATATATTCATCAACAGGGGCTACGTCTAGAACATTTATGTGTGATCATTATGGTCAGCTACATAAAAAATACATATTAAAACAGACTTATTGTTCAAATGCTGAAAGTTACCCAATTGCCTAATGTTAAACTAAATACTGAAATTCCAAGTGTGTAGCTAAGAACTGTTCCTAATTTTATTAATACAAACAGTAAAAGTTCTGTATCTAGGCTTAAAAAATTATATTAAATAAATCCATATTCACTTCATTATATGCCAAAGCAAAAAGACACTTAAATAAGTGAATCCTGCATAACAGGAAAATGGCATGACAGAGTAATTTAGTTTTTATGCAATGCTTATGCAAAACCAGAAGCAAATTAAGACAGCCATCTCAGAATTTTGAAAATTAATCAGTATATTCATTAAATGAAGAGGTAACAAGAAACTCTAGCTATATCTACAAAGGAATAACTCCTTTAGTCTGGTATCACATCATCCACCACCATAAAATAAGAGTCTTACATATGATGGTGTACATTACATGCAAGTACTTTTAACTCCATTCAGCATTTCTGATTAGAAAATATAATCTCAATTTCTTGATAGAAAATCCAAGCACATATAAAATTGAAGGAGTTTTTACCTTCCCTTCAATAATTCGATAAGCCAAGGAGTTCATGTCCTTGGCATTGAAGGCATGTTTCAGTGTAGCCATCTCATAAACACAGCAGCCCAAGGCCCAAACATCAGACTGAAAAATGAGGAAGAGAAAGCGTTTTGGAACTTCTTACTTGTTGTACAGGTTTTATCTTTGGACTTAGTTACCTGCTTTGAAACAGGCTTTTAATGACAGTAAGCTAATTAAGCCCAAATTCATTCTGAACTTCTGGCTTCAGCCTCACTCTTCTATTTTTAATTTTGATCAAGTCAACTATTTCCTTAAAAATATCCACATTTTTTTTTTCCAAGAGGAAGTGAAGGAATTTGCTATCATTGGGGGAAGAGTTGCTTGTTTCCTTTTTTAGTACAATACCCATCCTAACTGTAAATGAAAAATCTTGATTTTTCATTGGAAGGAGTTTCCCCTCAGTTCTTGCTCATTACAGACACTCATATTTATGGTGTGTTTACAGCAAGAGCTGAACATATTTGCTTTATTCTGTTATATTTTAAATTCAAAGTAACACTGCTTATTCCTCTCATTAAAACTTCCTTTACCTATTTTTTATTTATTTTTTAATGCTGCTGTTATTTCTAACACAACTTTTGAGTGTAAAACTTCCTCTCTGGTATATAATAAATTCAGAAAGTGCATCTTTCTAACACAGGCTGATATTTCTGTTCCCATTCTCTGTCTCTCCAGCTGTGAGAGGTACAGGCAGCCTGCTGAACACCTTAGCTGTGATAACTTAGCACATGCTATGAATTCCTAAACACACTTCCAGCACCAAACATTCCTACAAATCTCTCTCCTATTTTTTTTGTTTGGTCTTTGGGAAGATTAAAAAGACTTGGAAGCAATAAGAAACCAAAATCCACAGGTAAGATTGTAATGATCTGAGACAAATAAAATAAGGCTCCAAAGAAAAGAGAAATTATACTGTCATACTGTACCTTGTAGTTGTAGGGTTTGTTAGAAAAGAGTTCAGGGCTCATATAGTACGGGGTGCCTATGAGGGTGCTGGCCATGTCATACTGGTTTTCCAACACTCTGGCTATTCCCAGGTCTCCCACTTTGATGATATTTGTTCGTGTCAGGAAAATATTCTGAGTTTTAAGATCTCTGTGCAGAATGTGCTTTTCATGTAAATACTAGGGGGAAAAAATCATATAAATACGGTTAATTAACTCCTAATTGGTTGTTTTACTCTGAAAAGTAAAATCGTATTACACAAGTCAAAGGAAGAAAACACAAAAGTTGAAGAAACACAGAAATCCGTCTCAAGGTCAGGAGTGACCTGCCAAGACAGAATTGGTGAAATAACATTAAAAGTGACTGATACAGGCAGGGGCCAAAACCTGGCACTGCTTTAACCAAATCTCTGTAAATCAGCAGAAAAGAGGAAATAAAAATGTAAAGTTAAGACTGTAAATCACTTTCTGCTGTTTTCATTTCTTGACAATCTTAGTCCAAAAACATTTCAGAGGAAATTATAATGTGAGGTTTGTGTAAACAGTGTAGAAAATTAGTCATAATAAACAACAAGCACTACCCATAATTACTGTATTTTTGACCACAAAAGCCAACTTTAAGATAGAATTTTCTGTCCAATTTCTTTTTCTTTAATGTTAACATCTATATCTTTATTGCTGTAACAATTGCCTTTAAAGTTTGATAAGCTCCAGTTACAAATTTTAAAAGAGTAGGATAAGGCTTAATAGAAATGATGCATTAATAGTCTAAATTTACCATTAAAAACAATAATAAAAAGACTGAACACAAAATGATTCTGAAACAATATGCACTTTTTTTTCCCCCAAAAAATTACTTTGCAAATTTAATGTAAACTTTCAAACCAGAGAAGCATTTCAGACAAGAGATGTAAACACCCCAAAGGCAGCCACTGTCTACTGTGCTACAGAGGTGTGGACATAAAACATGTCAGCAATTTGTTACTTAAAATAGTTGATTTGACAGCAGTGATCCCTTTTTAATGTACTAATAACCATTGTAATTAGATGCTAATTGAGCCAAACAGGAATCCAAAGGCTGCAGCTTAGCTGGAATTCTTAAATACATAAAAAGTCAAATTAAGTTGATATCTGAAGGTGACAAAATTACACCTCATTGTACCTGCAGTGCCATGGCAATCTGGACAAACCACTCCACCACCTGATTCTCAGGCAAGAGTTTTCCCTTCAGCTCCTTGAGCTTGTGGTAGAGGTCTCCTCCCTCGCAGAAGCCCATCACAATGTAGAGGTGGCCATCGTCCCCCTGCCAGGACTCTCTGTAGGTGACAATGTTGGGGTGTCTCAGCTGGGACAGCAGCTGTGCCTCCTGCTCTGCTGCTCTCCTCTCGCGGCTGGAAGCACTTCTAAGGTTTAACTTTTTGATGACATACTGTAAAAGACAAGGCAAGGTGTATGGAAAGAGATGAAAGTGACTCTGCAGAAGCCCAAGGGAATTCCCCAGACCTAAAGGAAAGGCACTATTTGAAATCTCTGATTAATCTACATGGAGGCTGCAGTTTGGATGAAAGTTATCCAGAATTTCTTCTCTTCTACCCTTACCCCATAAAAATGGAACAGGTGTGCTCCATTCATCCACCTGACTACAACTCTGCTCAGGAATTTTGTGGTGTTTTGCTTTCTTCTGATTAATGTTCACATTTCTTTTTTTCTCCCCACTCATTTTAAATGTGTGTCTTCATTCATCTTCTAAGCCTGAAGTACCTGTTTGTCCACCAGTTACACTCAAAAACGCCACATCAATAGTAAATTTGAATATATATAAAATGTGCAGTCATGTGCAAACAAATTATAAAAGTCATCTAAAAGAGACAAAAGATCTTATATTCATTCCTAAATTTCTTTTATTCTTTATTAAGACAGGTCAAGAATTTCTCAAAGCTAAATACTTCCTTAATATGTACTACATTGAATGTAATTCTAAGGAATTTCAGGTTTCAGCAAAAACATTCATGAAGCTGAAAATGAGATGATAAAATCCATAGAACACTTTCATCACCCACAGCACCAATATTTAGGTCTGATCTGGCCCTGTCCTGATGAAAATTTTGTAGGGCATCACTTTAGGGCATCAGCTTTCCAAAAAGCAATCATGTTGTGGCCTGCTCTTACTGGAGAGTTTGTAAATAAAAAAAATTAAAATATTTTTACTTGCTGAATTTTAGAATCCTCATAGATGGTTCAGTGTCTGCTCTCCAGGCTGCACCTATTAATTAGTCCAGCACATTTAATTAGTGCTGAGGAGATGCCCCTATATACCAAGAGAACCAATTACCCAGGAAATCCACAGCACCTCATGACTTTGTATTTCAGAAGCCTTCTGGATATATCCCGTGATGCTGCAAAGCTTCCAGGAGGAATAGCACAAAGCTAATGGTGTACAGTATCACCTAACTTCAAAATAAAATAGAAATGCTGCAACTGCTGTGGTCTGTGTGACAAGTCAACTACAACTTCCATCTTTGGCCATGGAAATAATTTATAAAAAATCATTTATGGAAAGCTTATACCAGCAGCTTTTAGAAAATACTAAGCAAAATGCAAAAAGCCCATATATTAGCCTTACTTTAAACTTGGCATTGATTATATTTAGTTTAATGAGCATGTTTTTCTGGCAAGATTCTCTGCTGACGTCTATTGCAATGCTCTTCCACCTTATTTGATACCAAATTGTGTATGAATTCCATTTTGTTTTGTTTTGAACACTTTAAGCTACTTGACCTCAACAAAACTCCAGCATTCAGTTAACAGCAAATACGCTTAAATAAGACAGAATTTCTTTCACAGAACATATGGCACTGTGCCAAAGCCACAACAAAAAATCCTGATCATCGTGGGACAAAAGAAAGTTTGTAAAAGTTGGCAGAAGATAAAACACAGTAAACCACTCCCGATATTTATAATGCAACTACAAACAGGAAGCAAGGCTCTTGGTAGCGTTAATGACCAGCAGCACCACAATGAAATCCAAGGACTGAATCCGAGGGAAAGTGACCTCAATGCACTGTTTACTTTTGGGATGAGGTGAGGGTAGAAACTCATTGAGGACATTGGACTGTGCACGTGGTGATGGCCTGGAGGGAACAAGTCCTGCCCTGCCATCGCTGCTAGCCAC